>CAUYON010067785.1:0-43010 GCA_963573935.1 Arctocebus calabarensis | reverse complement strand
GGGCGCCTGTAGTCCCAGCTACTAGGGAGGCTGAGGCAAGAGAATCACTTAAGCCCAAGAGCTGGAGGTTGCTGTGAGCAGTGTGACGCCACGGCACTCTACCCAGGGCGATAAAGTGAGACTCTGTCTCTACAAAAAAAGAAAAGAAAATGCCATGAAGGCTATGTTTAACAGTTTGATGAAAATATTTCAGATTGTATATGAAGTCAGGACATTGTGCTTCATGATTGCACTATGTACACAGCTATGATTTAATAAAAATTAAAAAAAAATAGAATAGCTGCTTATCATCATTGTGGTAGAATGTGAATTAATGCAGAACTTCATGCATATACTTGTCCTTTAAAGTCCATCCTAAATCTGAGACATCATATTTATATTAATCTACTATGTAATATAATAATTATTTAAAAGTAGATTACATGTTGGAGGTGTCTGTGGCTCAGCAGGTAAGGCGCTGGCCCCATATACCAAGGGTGGTGAGTTCAAACCCAGCCCCAGTCAAACTGCAACAAAAAATAGCCGGGCATTGTGGCAGACACATGTAGTGCCAGCTACTCGGGAGGCTGAGGCAAGAGAGCTGTGACGCCATGGCACTCTGCCAAGGGTAATAAAGTGAGATTCTGTCTCAAATAAATAAATAAATAAAAATAAAAGCAGATTACCTGTTTAAAATCATATGATTACATTAAGGCGATTAACTCATAGTTTTTTCCATAGCATTGTCTTTTGTGAACACTATGTAATTAACTCATTATCAAAGTCTTCATATATCTTTCCTTCAGATTAAAGGAGAGAACCGCACAGCCTTGATAAAATGAGGAAAACATAATAGGAATCAGGATTAAGGGACTGAACACTTGCAAACATAAAATATTAATTATTTGAAAGCAGAGTTGTGTCAAAGGCTGACTTCAAGTCCCTTATTGGTCTCTTAACTCCCTGCATATTTGATCTGGAAGTTGGCCTTATCACATTGTTTGGTCAAGTACTACACAAAGGTACCTTCATTCCCCAGCATTTCACATAGATAGCCTCCTCTAAGTCCCTTGCCTGTGTGTGTTCTGGAGTTGTCACCAAACTTGGTGAAAGCCTCAGGAGACAAACTTGAAAAACCTGTTTACTCGGATTGAATTATTAACTAACATTCGATTTCCTTTAGTTTATCAGAGACCTCCTTACCTATAAAGAGGTACCAATTATATTCTCCAGTTAACAGCCATAATTCTGTCATATCTTCAGTTACCAGGGAATGCTGCCTCTTGAGCTGTCCACAGAATCACAGCATCTTCCAGTATTGAAATATCTGAAAGATCACAGGGCCTTCATTTCAACTGTGAGGTTAAGTAATCTTCCCAAATATAAAACACTAAAGTATCGTGCGATAAGGACCAGATTATAGGTCTCCTGACTTGCAATCATGGAGGGATATTCTATCCCTTTTCTTACACACACACACACACACACACACACACACACACTTACTTGTCTGAAGTTTGTGAGTATCTTAAAGTGGGAGATGGTTGTTTCTATAAGGTTCAAACTTGTGAACACATCACTGACTAGCCACAGAGCTGGCTCACAATAGGGAACCAATTAAAGTGTTACAGATGCAACTAGATCAAACCTTTAAAGTACTGAATTAAAACAATCTTTTAGTGAAGGAAAGTCTTAAGTTTCAGAAGAGGCTCTTCATACAGAATCTCTGACCAGTAACTGCTGATGCTATTCACCTTTGAAGCTGATTGGTTCTCTCCCGCTGAGATTACCCAATCAAGGAGCAAAGAAATGATCCCTATGATTTGGGACTTGGGTGGAGGAGGGTCATAGTTCTTAATGAGTGAGACTTGCCTGCTCCTTAGCATCTGTCCTTTCCTGTTCTCCAGCATGGTGTGTCTATGGTTCCCTGGAGGCTCCTGGACAGTAGCTCTGACAGTGACACTGATGGTGCTGAGCCCTCCCCTGGCTTTGGCGAGGGACATGCAACGTAAGTGCCCACATTGGACTATTGGGGGTTGGGGAAAGTTAACTGTGTCTCTGTATCCAGATTATGTTCCTTAAAAAATTGTGACATTTTCTTCAGGGACCACCCAATCTTTATCATAAGGCTCCCAAGTTATTTCCACAACAAAAAGAGCCTGGCTAACTTGCCTTTCCTATAAGACCTGCGTCTTCTCAAATCTTCAGTAAAACATCTCCAGCCTGTATCACATTTCCTCAGGGTCTTGGGTGGATTTGAAAATAATGCTGTAAAAGTAAATTCCCCAAGTTACGCTAGAAAAAATTGAAGTTCCTCTGAAAATGGTATAGATAGTCAAAAGCAATTCAGAGGGTCTCTTCTAGAAGATTCTGTGTTATGTCCTCGACAGCATCTGTGGTGTTGGTGCCTCTTCTGGATGTATGTGGATGTATCAAAAGCATCTCCCATTATCCTCTTTCTTTTTTCCCAAAATGCCAATGTTTATGAAGCCTTTTTATAACTCAAAAAATAGTCACATATTGGCAATTTCATCTGAAATTTCAAACTTTATGCCTTGAGTAGGGTTACAGAGAAAATTAGAAGGCTTTAAGGTTTTATCCCATAGGGTTGAAAGTCAATAAGCAAGGTAAGTGAACTCATTGTTCTACTGGGGTCTTGTTCCAAATTTCACAAATTAGGGCTTACTTATCATGCTTTCTCTTTTACACAACTAGCCACATCTGGGTCTCAAGGACATAACACAGGATCTTCTAAGAGAAACCCTATTTTCTCTATTCCCCCCCCAGCTATGTCATCATCATTACTGAAAATCCCTAAAGTTTGCACAGACCCTCAGTGCTATGAGATCCATCAACAGAGATGAAACTTAATTAAAATTTCTCTTTTCCCTAAAATCATCATTTACTTACCTGTGACTCTTTCTTTCACTAGAAGGAGGCAAAAAAGGAAGTTTGCCTGAATTTCTCACAGGGAGTAGAAGGGATGTAGTGTGTCATCACAATAAAAAAGTGTTGGAGCTTGACCCCTTCTTGCTTTCTAAGATCCCCACAATGATCAATTCCTAGAATCCTAGATTATTAATTTAGACCACAAATATTTTTCTGAGCAACTGTTATGGTTGGCCTCTGTTCTAGGCTCAGAGAATTCTATTTGAATAAGATAGAAAAGATCCTTGCTCTCATAGAACTTACCTATCAGAGAAGACAATATAACCCAATAAACATGTAACAAAATAGAAAATTTATACAGCATTAAGTTCTCTGAAAAAAGACAACAGGGTTATGAGGCAGAGAGAGTTGGATTCACCTAGCTTCAGTTCAGGTGGTCAGTAGTGAGTTCTCTCTAAAAAAGTTACATTTTGCTGAGATAAGAATAATGAGAAGATAGTCATGTGAAATTGTAAGGGAAAAGAGTTCCAGGGAGATGGAACAGGGGAAAGGCCAAAGTGAGGAAGATATGCGCTATGTTTAAGAGAAAGAAAGCTAGAGAGGCTGATGTGTATCTAGCAAGTGGAGTGACATGAGATGAAGGAGGATGGAGAGGAAGCCATGAGTCTTATTGCAGTAGGCCCTGATGGCCTGGGTAAGATATTTGAATTGTATTTAAACAGATATAGGAAGCTACTTGGACATTACAAGGAAAATCAATTTATACGCAGTTAAAAAATAATTGTAACTATTGGGGAGTTGGATAGTTGGGGATTACAAGTAGAGTCAGGGAGACCTTTTAGGAACATGGCAGAATTCCCCAGAGAACATAGGCTTGTGACTTCATTTAGTGTAGTAGTGATAAGATAGTGATAAAGAATGAAGTGGAGGGTGGCACCTGTGGCTCAAAAGAGTAGGGTGCCAGCCCCATATACCAGAGGTGGTGGGTTCAAACCCAGCCTCAGCCAAAAAGAAAGAATGAAGTGGACAGATTTAGAGTATGTTTTTGTATAACTTGTGAATGGATTAAATGTAAGGGAGTAGAAAATCAAGCTTATCTCTATGTATTTTGTCTTAATAAATAAGTGGATGGTGGTACTACTTATTGAGATAGGGAAGGAAAATAACCTGAAGTAGGTGGTTAGAAATACAGACTTTGCTTAAGTTTTTTTGTTTTTTGTTTTTTTTTTTTACATTTATGTGAAGCCATCAGGAGGTCAGTTGAATAGAAGAGACAGGAGTTCAGGGTGAGGCCATTGTCCACCCACAGTACTGGAGTTCAGGGTGATGGCATCATCCACCCAAGTACTGTGTTAAATTCCAGAAAAGTAGAAGAGGTTACATAGGGAAATAGATTGTGTGTAGGAAAAGAGAAGTCTGAGGGCCAAGCCAATGGCCCAAAGGCCTGCAAAAGTTATGCTGAAGAAAAACCAAGAAAACAATATGTGTGCAAGTCATGAAAAATAGATTTTTTTCAAGGCAAGTAAATGGCCAGTTATAGTGAGTACCACTAAGTGGGTGAAGTGATAACATGAAAGAGAAGTGAGCATTGGGGTTGGTGGTCTTGACATTTGCTGTCAATGCCGTAGCCAAGATGGAAACTGGATGGACTTTCTGAAGAGTGAATAGAAGTGAAGTCAGAATTACAGTTGGCTCTTTTGAGTAGCTGGCCTCAGGGATGGAGTGTGCTCTGGGATCAGAAATTAGATGGACCTAAAGGAAAAGAATAAAAAAGCTGAAGAGAAGTGGGTGGATGGAGACATTGAGGCATTAGCGAGGAAGTACTGGCTGGCCCTTGTATACAGTGATGATGGGATATGCAAAAGGTCATTAATTCATACAGACAAAACTTATTAGTGACTTACACTCTACCAGATGTTACTCTATGTGATGAAAATGGAGTTAAGAACAAAATGAATTAGATCTCTATAAACATGGAACGTTGCAGTGACTGTATACCAGGCCTATCAGTTTTGGTATGCACTTCCAATAGCTATCTTATCTGCACATTTAAAAATATATACCTCTGCAGAATCTAAAATTCAAAGGTGTAAGTAACTTACCCTATTCACAAAGTTAAGGCTAGAAATGTGATTGCCATGTAAGTCTGAGTATATAGAAAGTCCCTCTCTTCTATATCAGCTCATTCTTTTTGTGTTAGGTTTAGATATTGCATTGTTATATATAACCAATGTTTGGGCCCTCCGTGTTCAAAATGATAATTAGTGATAAAATTAATAGTAGACAATTGTCAAATCATGGTATCATTTGCTTTAAGGGTTAAGGAACAGAAGATAATGTAAGCTTTATATTTACAGGGATTATACAAATTAAAATGGTAATACACTTTTGAGTACTTTATGGGATCAGCACTAAGAAGAGTCACTACTTAATTTTTCACTTAATAATCTTGTGAGAAATGTGTTATTATTAAGTCCATTTCATAGATAAAGAAAAAAGATTCATGGTTGTGAAAAATTAACCCAAGTAGAAAAGATCATGCGTAAGTTCATATTTTTTTATTTTTAGAGCCTGAGATTCTAACCATCATTAATGAATGAATTACCATAGAATTTCTGATGTTCATATGTGCCAAGGTATGTTTTAGGATGAAAGAGAGATGCAAGGGATGCTAGTTCCAATATATAGGTAAAACCTTAACTCCGGAGTCCTCAAACTACGGCCCGTGGGCCACATGCGGCCCAGCGAGGACATTTATCTTGCCTACCGGGTGTTTTTGCCACAGCTGCCTGTCCTGCTTAGCAGCCGACTGATCCTGGGACACAGTGCGCATGTGTGGAATGTGCGCCAACTCTCCGACTCCGCTCCTTCTCTCTGTCTCTCCCTGGGTGTTTTTGCCCTCCTGCTTAGCAGCCCACTCGTCTCCACTGGCAGTATGCATGTGTGGAATCTGCCCCACACTCTCCGACTCCCCTCCTCTCAGTCTCTGGTGTAATCAGAGGAGTCACCAGGTTACCTATGCAGAGCCTGCTGCTGCCTAAGTACCGAGGTAAAAACAAGTTAGGAATTTTTTTGTTTTTGAAGTTAGGAGGTCTATTTTTTTTTTTTATTTTGCAGTTAATAGGGCCTTTTTTTTTTTTGCATTTAAAGGGGGCCTTTTTTTTCTGAAGTTAGGAGGTCTGTTTTTGGCAGATGGGGGCGCCATTTTTTGAAGTTAGAGGAGCCTTTTCTTTGAAGTTAGCAGAGTTTTTTTTTTAAGTTGGTTAGTGGGTTGGGGCTGGTTTCTAGGGGGGTTGCATCACAGTGATAACGCAAATAGTCAGCGCTCAGTGCCAGTGCAAATGGTCAGAGCTCAGAGGTAATGCAAATAGTGCTCAGTGGTAATGATAATTGTTAAGGGCTCAGTGTTAATGCAAATTGTCAGCAGTCAGTGTTATTGCAAATGGTCAGTGGTCAGTGTTAATGCAAATGGTCAGTGCTCAGTGTTATTGAATGGGGGCCCCAAACTGGTAATCTGCCTAGGGCCACATGGGAACTTAATCCAGCTCTGCAAACAGCTGAGGAGTAGGAAACCCAATTTAATTGACAGTAAGTGCATTTATATTCTGATTGCTATTCAGTTGTGTATGACGTTTTATGTTGTGTGCTGTGTAAGCCCCGGTTCACACTGTTGTGATCTCTGAGCAGTACAAGTTCAGCAATATGCTAGATTCAGAAGAAAAAAAGGCATACATGCCTTCTTTTTTCCTGCGGTGGAATCTGATCGCATGAGTCTTCTCACCCATGTGATCAGATTCCTGTGAGAGTTCACAGATTGCAGTGGGGTTCGCATAGGGCTGTATGAACTAGAAAGGTGGTGGAGGAACCAGCTCTCTATTCGTGTCTGTTCCTGCACCGCACCAGTGTGAGCCTGAGGTAAAAGCAGAGTTCCCCCAAATGGGCACTGGTGAGGTTGAAATGATGAGGCCTGGCAAGGCTGCATTGATGGGCACTGATCAGACTGCATTGATGGGCAATGCAGTTTATATGTCTCTGTGTAGGCAAAGTTAGTGCTGGCATATTGTTTTTGGAGTGCTGTGTGTATATATATGTATGTATTTTACTAATAGCAATTTGGAATCCCTAGGAAACAATGATATCAAGAAAGAGAAAAATTGACTCAGAGTATAGGATATTCAAAGAACAGTGGATTTATGATTACTTTTTCATGCAGTACAAGGAATGAGATGTGTGTTTGATATGTCAGAATACAGTGTCTGTGTTTAAAGAATTCAATTTGGGTTGACATAAAGATAAATATGATTGTTTGGTCGGAGAAGTGAGAAAAGATAAAATATGAAAACTGAAATATACATTGACAACTCAGCAAAATACTTTTGTGAAGCAGTGTTGTAACTATAGCTACCTGTAAGAAAAATACAGACCCCCACTTTGGATCAGAGGTGATTTTATTTACTCCTGCACAGTGGACCACTGCTAAAAAGGCAGACGGCCCAAATCAGGTGGTCATTTATTACATCTGTACAGGCAAACCATTGCCCCAAAGGGCAAACGGCCCCTCAGTGCAGTACGGGCTAATTTTTATTGTGCTGATGTGGCAAAGCAAGCATATACAAAAGCGAAACGTGGCTGGTTACAGGGCAGGGTTACAGTCAGGTGGTTAGCTTAGGTGGTTGCTGCATGGTGGCTCAAGGGGGTAACTCAGTAACCATGGGGACAACTTGGAAATCCCAGTACCTGGGAAACTCTGCTTGAGTGAATTTCCACCATTGTTTGAACCCGGCCAGGGGGGTGGAGGTAAGTTTCTCATCATTGTGTTTAGACATTGCTAGGGAGTCAGGGAACTCGGAGAACTTCCTTGTCAGAAACCTGTTTTCTGAATTAAACTAAAAAGGGGGGTTTGAGATAGACGGAGACTCAGGCTGAAACCATTAGGGGCCTTTAGGGGACTTCTTGCCAGGTTGCTTACTATAGCAGAAACGGCTAAATACTTCTTCACTGCTAGCAAGTTTTCAAGTTGCCAAGCTAATAGCATGCACTGGCAGACCATTCATGGAGGGAAAATTTGTTAAAGAATGCCTTCTTTCTGTTGCCAAAGAGATGTGTCCAGAGTAGGCCAATTTATTTAGTACAGTGAGTCTTTCAGGACACAAAGGATTGAAGAAATGGGAGACAATTTACATCAGCATTTGCAAAACTCCGCAAAAAAACTGTGAATAGTTTGGAGCTGGACTGGGCAAAACTAGCCAGTGTGACAACTGATGGTGCTCCTCACGTGGTGGGGTCTAAGAAAGGAGTAATTGCTTACATTAACCAAGAGATGGACAAACATAACCATTCTTATCCAATAGCCATACACTGCCTCATCCACCAAAAAGCACTGTGTAGTAAATCACTGAAGTGGGACTCTGTTATGATAATTGTGGTATCTTGTTTTAACTTCATTAGAGCTAATGCACTAAACCACAGACTATTTCAGGATTTTCTGTCTGAGCTAAATGTTGCCTGTGAAGATGTTCCATACCACACAGAAGTCCATTGGCTGAGTCAAGGGAGAGTTTTGAAACATTTCTATGACTGACTTCCACAGATAACAGCTTTTCTGCTTTCAAAAAACAAAGAAGTATTCCATGGTATACATGTTTACATGGATGGAGCTGGAACATATTCTTCTTAGCAAAGTATCTCAAGAATGGAAGAAAAAGTATCCAATGTACTCAGCCCTAATATGAAGCTAAATGCTGAATTTTTACCCTAACACTTAAATAATTGGATTTTTGCTATACCCAAACTTAACATTTAAAAGTTATTTTGAATTTTGGGAATTTAAAGCTTATATCTTAATATACTATGTGACTTCTATAATAACTATAATTTCCTTCTATAATAGCTGTAAGTAAAAAAATGATTTAACTTTCACAGGACTTATGTCTTTCAATTATTTTCTTAAATATTAAAAAATGTCTATTCAAGGCATATTGTATATAAATTATTGTAAGAGTTATGGTAATTTTTGCCATCAAGAAATTAGCACAATGTCTGAGACACTAACTTATGAAGAATTCTGTTGCAGTTCTCTATTGCTATTAATCAAACAAAGAGGCCTAAAGATTTCTTTCTATAGAAGACCCGTTAATACATTTTTGGTTTTGTGCATGATGCAGTCTCTGTCTTACCTACTCAACTCTGTCACTGTCATACCCATAGTCATAGCTCATGAACAATAAGCATGAATGTCTTCCAAGGAAACTTTTTTTATGAAGATTGGGCTTTGTTCTATATAATTTTATTATTCTCTTGATTGTTTTTAACCATTCAAAAGAGTTAAGTCCATTCTTAATTATTCGTGCACTATATAAAATAGGCAGAGAATTAGATTTGGCCTTCGAGTTTTAGTTTGCTCAGAGACAAACTGAAGACAATGCTATAAGGCATTGAGTATATGAAGATATATTGTTAGTTATCTACCAAATGCTATGGATTTAATACAGGGTGTCCATAATGTTCATGTGCAATTTAAAATGTAAAACTATGTTAAATTGCACACAAACTTTATGAACACATAAATTTGATGAATTTCTGATATCTAAACTATACCATTGACCATATGGAATTTTTAATTATTGATTTGAGATGAAAAGCAGAGGCTGAAAAAGAAAGAAAGGAGCAAAGAGAACCATTGTGAATCTGTGATGTACTAAACACCTCTCTGTGTTCCGGACTTTACGTTTTTCATCTTATTTAAACTTCATGATAGCCCCATGAAACAGGTGCCACTTTACACATATGAAAAATTGAGGGTTAGATAACTTGTCAAGGTCATTCGCAAGTGGTAGGTTCAACCTAAACCTGACTCCACATCCTTAGATAATGCACTGTTATCTCCCTCGCTGCCCAATAGAAATGTATGCCATGTACTAACATGATTTACTCTCAGAGGAAGATGAGAGAGAGTTTCACAGAGAGCACTACATTTGTTTAGAACCTTGAGGTGGAATTCTGACAGCAGCTGGAGGGTACTAGAAGGTACCCAAATATAGGGGTGCAAAGCTGAAAGAAACATAGCTGGAGGCTGAACAATAGGCAGATAGATGACCTTCTGAACACCCAGAGGCCATAACTTTTCACTCCGCTTGCATATAAAATAGATTAACTCATATTCTTCTTCATACTTACCTGTTTCTGTTCTTTGCCTAAATTTTTAAAAACTAAGTTCAGTGCTGTTCACCTGGCACTTCTGAGTCCCAAAGAAAAATTTCAGAAGGAGCCTCCTTTCTTTGGTGATTATCATGTAAGCTTTTTGACTAATTATACTTGGCAGTGTTCAGTAATAAAAAACCAAGGAGGTAGCTGGCAGGGGTTGTGTCTCTCATACCCCATTGCCCTTTGTACTTTCGCAAAGCAGATTACAGCCACATAGCTCTTTCGATGCTATGCAAATTATATCTGGTCATAGTATATTTGAGCTAGATAATAATTGCTACTAGGTGGAGTGCTGACTATTTCATTAATACAAATACGCACCTTATGCAGACATTCTTTCTGTCGTACATTGAGCATGTTGAGAAACACAAATCACATTTTCCTCTTAATGACTCAGTTTCATATTTTATTATGTGCTTGATTTTCAGGTATTTTAATAGTTCTTTGTTCTATAATCCCTGATAGCCCAAAGAGCTGAGATAGGACAGTGAGGATGTCTTATCTCACTGGAGTCTAAAGGAGGGATTTTCAACCAGTGTGTTGTGAGTGGATCTTAGAAATGCCATGAAAATTTTAAAGATCATTAATTAAATTAGCATTATTATTTTGTTTTTTTTGAGACAGAGTCTCAAGCTGTCGCCCTGGGTAGAGAGCCATGATCTCACAGCTCACAGCAACCTCAAACTCTTGGGCATAAGCAATTCTCTTGCCTCAGACTCCCAAGTAGCTGAGACTACAGGTGCCCGGCACAATGCCCAGCTATTTTTTTTTTTTTTTTTTTTTGGTTGCAGTTGTCATTGTTTTTCAGCAGACACAACCAGGTTTGAACCAACCAGCCCGGGTGTATGTGGCTGGCACCCCACCCACTGAGCTACGGACACCACCTAATTAAATTATTTGTGTAAGAAGTTTTGACACAGTATGTATATTCTTTTCAACTCCTTTATTATAAATATAATTTAAGTGTGCCATGGAATTTTAGCTATAGATCCAAATGTGCTGTGAAATAAAAAGAGTTGAAAAATAGTCTTAATATTGTAAAAATGATACAGTGGAAGTTATGTCTAAATAGAGATGTCAGATGTCCGTGCATTCGTATTTTCTACAGTGTGCATTATTATAAAGGAGAAAGAAAGAATAAAGGAATATGTGAATGTCTCACAGATAATATGAAATAGTACTCGACTTTGTAGGAGATGGAAAGTATGGCTTTATATTTGAAAGATGGTACTCAGATACTTACATGTTTCTCATATCCTAATGATTACTCAGGAAAAAGACAAGCAACTTTTTGTGACATCTTAAAGAAATTAATAGAACCTTTGATTCTGCTAATAACTATTTCCCAAGATTTAAGAAATGTTCTGATCTTTATTATGTCAAATTGTATCACAAAATGAAAAGCAAGGAAGCACACATAACATATTAGAATGGTGACCTGGGGATGGACTGCTTATGAAAACACAATTCTAAAGTACCGTTAGCTACAACTTAAATTGAAAATATATGGGGAGGTACAGCCCTAAGAACAACTTAGGTACTTCATAAAGCACCCTACGACTGATCACAGTTATCTAGATCTTTATCCATAGGATCTTCAGAGGCAGCCACGGAAAGCAATCTGTGAGCGACAAGGCAGTACCTCCTTTTGACAGTTACTCTGGTCTTCTTTCTGCTTTTGCTTTCTGGTCTTTTTCTCTTTTTGGTCCTCGGATTACAGTCCTCACTTCCTTGGAGGCTTCATTTTAGGTCTGTCTGCAGTCACCAGTCAAACTTTTCTCTCTTTTTCTCTTTCAATTGGCTGGACTTCACTTTTCTTCTTGGTCTTTTAGCTTTGAATTCAGTTTTCCCTGTGCATTCTCTACTAGGAAGGATTCCTGTTTTCCTGTTCACTTAAATAGACATGTTTTTTCTTTTCTTTTCTTTCTTTCTATTTTTTTTTTTTTTTTTCACCCTGGATAGAGCATTGTGGTGTCACCCTGGATAGAGCATTGTGATGTCATAGCTTCACAGTAGCCTCAAAGTATTAGGCTTAAGCAATCCTCCTGCCTCAGTCTCCCCAGTAGCTGGGACTACAGGTGTCCCCCATGACACCTGGTTAGTGTTTCTATTTTCAGTAGAAACAAGCAGGTCTTGCTTTTGCTCAGGTTGGTCTCTAACTTCTGAGCTCAAGCGATCTGCCTGCCTCAGCCTCCCAGAATGCTAGGATTACAGGCATGAGCCACCATGCTGGCAAATGGGCATATTTTGTTAACTTCAGCTATTCTCACTACACTGTAGTCTTATACCAGTTTATGATCACTTGCATCCAGATAGCAAATCTACTTTGTAGGTAAGAGGTTAGGACAGGATTAAAGGTGGCAGAGAAAGAGTGGGGCTTATTGATAGATTTAAACATAAAATTGCAAATAATTGCAAATACCGTTGGCTATTTCCAGAGGGAATTAACTTTTTTCTCTCCCACTACCCTCCCTTTTATTTTGCCTCTGTTAAGAGCAGTTTTTCTCATTTCATCTAATGTTGTTTCCTTTGAAGCTTTACTTGTTGTTCAGCCTAACATCAAAGTGAGGGAAGTGGTATTTTTGTGTGCTTTTATTTTTGATAGCTAGGCTATTCAGACTATAAACATGTCTTGACTCTGGCTGAGACTATGGCATTTCCTGCTTTTGTAGTAAATGTAGTGGTCTCTAAATTATTAAAAGTTGCTCATTATCTCCCTGTACAATGTTCTGTGGAGCTGATATCAAGGTGAAGTTCATTTTAATTTCAAGAGAAAAAATGCATTTTTAATCAATATCTTTAAAATGCACTTTTAATAAACTTATATACTTAATAATAATTTACCTTATAAATTATATAGGAAATTTAATCACCCTGAGCACCCTGAGTATTTAAGCATCACATTGTGGAGTCTGGAGACATTGTGGGATCACATGTTGTAGTACCCTGGAATGGGTCAGGTGGCTCCGGAGTAAAAAATCATGTTCTCCATTCACAGTATTCTAGACTTCGTATTTCTAATTTTCGCCTTTCTCACTCTTCAACCCCCTTAAATTAATCATTGCACTTTTAAAGCTTTTGTTACCTCACATGCTTGCTCGAGTTTCTATGACATTGTCAAGTTGTTCCTGATTGTTCTTGTTTGTTCTTATGTTGCCCTCTTCCTCCACAATACACCATCATTGCAGTGTTCCACACAGGGCTTCTTGTCTCTACTCTTGTTGTTGGTTTCACCCATGGAAGGGGCTTCTCTCTTCTATAATCAACAGCATCCTGAACATAATTATAAGCCCAACTCATGTGCTGTCTACATATTGGCTTTCCTTGATCAGCCTTTAATTTTTTCTGTTCTTACAAGTACCATCTTAAATGGAGTACCACTTTTTTCATTAACTTGTGCTGCTTCTACAACTTATTTGTACATTTCACATAAGTAAGGGATTAAAGTTTTGTACTACAAAGTCTTAAAATACTAGACATGCAGTAAATTCTTAGAAGACTGCTCTTCCTAATGAAATGTGCTGGCCAGGTACAGGGGTTCACACCTGTAATCCTGGAACTCTGGGAGGCTGAGGCAGGTAGATTGCTTGAGCTCAGGAGTTTGGGACCAGCCTGAGCAGAGCGACACCCAATCTTTACTAAAAATAGAAAACCTAGCTGGGGATTGTGGTGGGTGCCTATAGTCTCAGCTATTTGAGATGCTGAGGCAAGAGGATTTCTTCAGCCTCAGAGACTGAGAGTGCTGTGAGCTGTGACAAAACAGCACTTTACTCAGAGTGATAGAGTGAGACTGTGTCTAAGAAAAGAAAAGGATGGGAAGGGAAGGGAAGGGAAGGGAGGAGTGGGGAGGGGAGAGGAGAGAAGAGAAAAGAAGAGAGCTACCTGTACTAGGTTAAGACATCTACAATTAGCTTAATTTAGAAGATTTTAGTCCTTAGTGTGAAAAAAAATGTAGCTAATGATATTGTCTGATTTGACAATAATTTTGTTAAATGAACCACTAAAACATAAAATGTACTATGTAATGCCATTTGAGGATATTGGCTATTTACTTTAAAATGCTTTTGTATGTTTTATGCCTTTAATATTATCAGCTAGATCCTGGTTTTGTACCTAAATTTGTAATGTGCTGTAGCAGAAGAAACAACAATGCAAAGACACGAAGCAGGATGGAGAGAAGGCACAGCACATAATCAAGAGGGAACAGTGGTGGCTGGAAGTGGATAATAGGGAAATCTACACTGGGAATGTGACTGCATACCTTAGAATTCTGATAATAGGAAATAGAAATGGAAACGTAAGTCACATGGTTGGCTTTCTTCTACAAAACCATTGTAACTACAAAATGGTTTTTAGTATTCAGACATGGAATAGAAAAGTGACATAAATAATTATAAACTAAAAGATAACTCAGAGCCTACACAAGAAAACCTCAGTTACCTAAATGACAGATGTATTCTGGACACTATAAGCTACTCTATTAGTTTCCTGCGTCTGCTGTAAAAAATTTCTACAAATTTAGGAACTTAACATACCACAAATTTATTATTATGCAGTTCTGAAGGTCAGAAATCTAGTTAGTTCACATGAGAGAAAACACATTTAAATTCAAGAAGAGAGGTGGGGGTAGAGGGTGTGGTAAGCTCTCACTATTGGGGACAATATAAAGGTACACAGCACACTTGACTGAAGGGCTCAACTACAACTTGAGCTTTACCTAACAAATGTGAACAATGCAATTTATTCATATGTGCACTTACATTAATCTGAAATTAAAAATAAAATAAATAAATAAAATTGGCTGACAGAGATGTGTTCTTTCACGAGGCTCTTGGAGAGAGCCCATCTCTTTCACTTTTCTAGCTTCTGTATTTCTGTGTGCCTTGTGCATTCTTTGGCTTGTTGCCCCAAGTCAATTCGACCTCTGTTTCAGCAGTCACATAGCCTCCTCTGACTCTCACCCTTCTGACTCCCTCTTAAATGGATCCTGTGGTTATTTTGCATCTACATCTGTACTCCAAATAATCTCCCAAATTCAAGGTTCTTAACAATCACATCCCTTTGCCATCTAAAGTAACATATTCATAGGTTTCAAGGATTAGGACATGGCCACTAAGGGTATTAGAACCATAGCTCATCATCTATCTACTACATGTACCTGGAAAAGAGTAACCCAAAGCAATTAAAAATCTGGTATATTTAGATCACATCATTTGTAACTAAGTTACTATTTAAAGTAAAGAATCTCCCTTTAAGTGAATTTATTCATTGATTCATTTTTTTAGACAAGGACTTTAGTTTTATTTTATCTGTGCATTTGCTAAACACTTAGGACCAACATTAAAAAACAAATGGAATAGTTCCTGAGGGAAAAAATTACATTGAAGGGGTCAGGTATGAAAGAGATTAATGCCTTAGCCCCAAGAAGTTACAGTAATTCTGACTGGTCCAAAGACTCTAAAAGATTTGGGGAGGATATAACAAGAGGAAGGAGAATACACATTTACTGAGGGGGAGGACCATGAAGTGGACCATGAGGGGGTACTGGAGGAATTGGTCCGGGTGGAGGACGAGGTCTCCTTTGGTAGCCATATGGCCATTGTATCCATGAGGGGGCATCAGAGGAGGAGAACCACGCATACCATGTGGGTGCATAGGACCTGAGTGACCCATAGGAGACTCAAATGAAGGCACTGGATTGGGCATGCCCATTGGAGGAGGTCCAGGATGAGACATTACAGGTGGTGGTCAATGTGGTGACTGCGCCTCAGGGTCTGAGGTCCCCACATGGGAGTGTCCTAAGCCATGAGGGCCTTGGCATTCCAGCTGCATCAGAGACATCCTTGAATGGGGCATCTTACATGGTGGAAATGGGTGAGGATGTGAGTGTCCATGACCAGGAAAGGATGTCCTACTCTTGGAGTTCCTGCTGATGGAGGGCAATGTCCCCCAGTCCCAGGAGGCATAGCAGATACAGGGCTGGAGGTATCCCAGATGAGAGGACTCTAGGAGATGACACTGGAGGTGGGAAGGAACCAGGAGAAGGTATGCATGGTGGTGGAAGCCCAACTAGCAATGATGATACCACAAGAATGGGGGCAGAAGGTGAAAGAAGTGCATCTGCAGACAGCTGATGGGGGAAGTCAGCCTGGGAGAGTGGGTTCTTAGCTGCCAAAAGTCATTCAGTTGCTGAGCCATGGTACTCATCCTTAAGGGTCCTTGAAGGCATAGGACAGTGATAGTGCAATTACAAAGATATTGCCCATTCATGGCCTCAACTGCTGCATCCGAACCATCAAAACAAAATTAATAAAAACATAACCTGTGGAGTTGCCTGTGTCAGGGTCCTGCATAATCTCAGTGGGTTTACAAGATGGCTCTAAAGGCACTGAAAGTGTCATAAGGCAGCTTCTCGCCAATCTCTGGTTCCGGGTTCCCAATGAAAATGTTGGACTCTACATCAAGTTTCTGAGGTAAGCTGGTGCCTTGTTCACACGTATTGGTTTCCCATAGCATTTGATCGTGTTCATGATCTTAATGGCATAGTCAGCATCTTCCTCACTCAAGAATCCCACAAACCATCGCCTTGGTTCTGGCCTGTGATTCTATCCTTTAGCATGTGGGTGTTGACTACTGGTCCTACCCATGGGAGAAACACTTCCCATAGCACTGTTCCATTACCCTTCTCATCCAGACGCCCCTTCATATACGGTGACGTCATGGTTTCACTCAGATATTGGCCTAGTAGCCATGGTGAAAGAGCTCCCACTGTCTCCCTCTAAGAGAATTTAAGTTGAGAATTTCCACAAAACACAATTTGGTAAAGTATGTTTCCTCATTTATATCATTTGGTTGTGCACCTGCCGAGCCAAAAATAGTCAAATAATTATTCAGCATGTGGTAAATATGGTATTTTCATTCATATCTCTCAAGTCTATATAAAAGGCAAATGCTACCTACCTTTTAAAGATTCTTTAAATGGGAATTCTTTATTTAAATAGAGATATGTAATTTCTTTATATTTATAGAATTTGGTAGGTCCCTTAAGAACAAGCAGAGGAGTTTAAATCATCTGTAATACAAAGGAAATGTAAAAATCAATCAACCAAACAAACAAAACTCTAGCCTGTGGAGTCCCCCATCTCCATGCACACACTAGTGAATGTTTAAAGAGAATGGATTTTTTATTTTTTATTTTTATGGATACACTAAGTGCCCAGAGTAATGCCAGATATATATTTACTGAATGAATAATTTTAATTCATTTATCATATAATATTTTTGTAACAAATCAACTTTAAATTGAATGTTTTATTATGTATCAGTATCAGTTTGATGCCATATGAGATTGGCTTGGAGGGGTTCTTTTTTCCTAAATGTATTTAAAATACAGGTTGAGGACCCGAGTTTCATATTTTCCATACCAGACCTCTATGAAACAGGGAGCTTGTGAGTAAACTCCCTACTCAGTGCTGGAAAGGAGACTCTGGCCATACTCTGCTCTGAGGTTGAACCATTCTTAGACTCTCTAAGGCAGACAAAAACCTTTTATAGGTGAAAGTTTAGTTCTTAAAGTAAGAAGCACACTATTTGACAATTTTCTGTGAAATATTCATGAGTATATTCCTTTTGTATTTATAGTATTTTATCCTTTGAAATATCAAGATTATTTTAAAAATGAATTAGCACAGGAAAGATGTAATTTTCAATTAAATTCATACCCCAAATTTTGAGTTACTACTAATATGCTAGTTTATGGAGCTAAAGAAATATGCAACTGAAGTAAAAATTTGTAGTTCAACATTGTGGGAACTGAGTTCAGTAACTCAGCATGACCTAGGGTTTCTTTTTCTTTTCTAACTTAAGTGTTAGACATACTATTTTGGAGACATTATTAGTGGTGATTTTTGTCCAGCTACCTATCATAATCAACTCTAAACAGACTGACAACTACAGATAGTCCCTAGGTTATGGACAAGATCAGTTCTATAGGTTTGTTCTCAAGTTGAATTTGTATGTAAGTTAGAACAGGTACATTTACCTTTGAACTGTAATAGCCTCCATTCATGAGTGCAAGTTGTACTTCAGTCTGATGTTTGTAACTTGGGGACCTACTGTGATAGCTTCCATTTATGAGCAGGAGTTTTACATAAATCAGATGTTCCTAACTTGGGGACTGCTTGTAGAGATATCAAGCTTATTACAAAATGTCTTATTTTATAGAACATCACGAATTTTGGTTACCTTGTTTTCTCCTTGTAGCATCTACTCTTTAATCTCCAATTAAATGCTTGAAATCATCTGTAAAGTTTCTTGGCAAAGATCCCTGAGGAGTGGGGGAACTGTGTCTTTCTGTAAAGATATAAATAACAGGTGTGAATTGTTATTTTCTTAAAATCTTTAAGAGTAGAAGCCAATGTATTCTCACTTCCAAGGTAAAGTTCAAGTTGAGGGTGAGCCCTTCACTCAGGGAGCATGCTGAACACCCTCACATTGTGTGCATTAGTTGAGATCCCACAAATTTCCCTCCCTCCTATCTCCAAATGCCCTCCCCCTCCACTTACCTCTTTCCTCTTCCCTCCCCCTTGCTAGATTATATTTGTGTTTTATTGTTCTTGTGGACCTGTAATTGTTTATACATTGGTTTCATAATAGTATTGAGTACATTGCATTTTTTGTCCATTCTTGTGATACTTTACTAAGAAGGATGTGTTTCAACTCCATCCATGTAAACATAAAAGATGTAAAGTCTTCAACTTTTCTTATGGCTGTATAGTACTCCATGATATACATATGCCACATTTTGTTAATCCATTCAAGGGATGATGGGCATTTATGCATTGAGTTGCAATAAACATGCTGGGTAGAATGTCTCTGAGGTAAAATGCTTTTTGTTCTTCTGGGTATATTCCTAGTAAGGGAATTGCAGGATCAAATGGAAGAACTTTTAGCTTTTTATGAATTCTCCATATTTCTTTTCAAAAGGTTGTATTAATTTGCAATCCCACCAGCTGTGTAAAAGTATTCCCTTTTCTCCACATTCATGCCAGCATCTGCAGTTTTGAGACTTTGTGATGTGGGCTAATCTTACTGGAGATCTCAGAGTGTTTTTGATTTGCATTTCTCTGCTGATTAGAGATAATGAGCATTTTTTCATGTGTTTGTTAGCCATTCATCTGTCATCTTCAAAGAACTTTCTGTTCTAGCCGCTTGCCCACTTATAAATGATATTGTTTACTGTTTTATTATTGATTTGAGTTCTCTGCAGATTTTAGTTTGTCATTTTGTCTAGGCCTTTGTCAGATTTGTAACATGCAAAAATTTTCTTCCATTTCAAAGGCCGTCTGTTTGCCTTGAGTGATACTGTTAACTGTGCAGAAGCTTTTTAGCTTGATAAAATCCCAGTTATTAATTTTTGGTGTTGCTAATATTGCCAGGGGGGTCTTCCTCATATAGTCCTTTTACAGGCCAATATCTTCAAGCATTTCCCCACACTCTTTTCTAAAGTTTTTCTTGTTTTGTGTCTTAAATTTAGATCATTTATCCAATGAGAATAAATTTTTGTCAGTGGTGAGAAGTGTGGGTCCAGTTTCAATCTTCTATCTGTGGCTAAACAATTCTTCCACCACCATTTATTAAATAGTGTTTCTTTTTGCCACTGCATGTTTAGGATTGTTTTTTTCAAAGATCAAATAATGATGTGTGGCTGGGTTGATCTCTAGATTCTCTATCCTAATCCATAGGTTTATATGCCTATTTTTGTGACAGCATCATGCTGTTTTGGTCACTATAGACTTGCAGTATAAACTGGAGTCTGATAACATGGTGCCTCCAGATTTGTTTTTATTTCTTAGAATCACATTGGCTATTTATGTTTTTTTCTGGTTCCATATGAAACAAAGTACTACTTTCTCAAGTTCTTCTCAGTATGACATTGGTGCTTTGATGGGTATTGCATTAAATACATAGATTGCTTTGTATAGAATGGACATTTTAACAATGGTAATTCTTCCCAGCCATGATCATGGTATGTTTTTTCATTTGTTAACATCTTCCACTATTTCTTTTTTTCTTTTTTTTTTTTTTTAACATCTTCCACTATTTCTTTTCTTGGTGTTTCATGGTACTCTTGTCAGAGATCTTTAACACTCTTTGTTAGATGTTTAACACCAGATATTTAACTTTTTTGGGAGCTACTGTAAAAGATATAGAGTCTTTGATTTTATTACCAACTTGACTGTTATTGGCATCTATAAAAGCTACTGATTTGTGCACGTTGATTTTATATCTCAAGATGCTACTATATTCCTTGGTCATTTCTAAGATCTTTATAGTTGAGTCCCTGGGGTTTTTCAGGTAGTAGATCATGTCATCCATGAAAAGCAAGAGTTTGATCTCCTCTGACCGCATTTGAATACACTTGATTTCTTTCTCTTTCCTGGTTGCAATGGCTAGGACATAAGCACTATGCTGAACATCAGTGGTGACATCCTTCTCTAGGGGCAGTTTTAAATGGAAATACTTTCAGTTTCACTCTATACAATATGATATTGGCTGTGAGTTTGTTGTAGATGATGTTTATCAGTTTAAGAAATGTCCCACCTAAGCCTTCTTTTTTTTCTTTTTTCTTTTTTTTTTTTTTGAGACAGAGTCTCACTTTGTCACCCATGGTAGAGTGCTGTGGCATCACAGCTCACAGCAACCTCGATCTCTTGGGCTTAAGCGATTCTCTTGCCTCAGCTTCTTGAATGGCTGGGACTACAGGCACTCACCAAAACACTCTGTTTTTTTTTTTTTAGAGACAAGATCTCTCTTTGGCTCAGGCTGGTCTTGAACCTATGAGCTCAGATGATCCAGCCTCCTCAACCTCCCAAATGCTAGAATTGCAGGCATGAACCACTGCCCCTGGCCTGTCAATAAATGATGCTGGATATTGTCAAAAGCCTTTTCTGCATCAATTCAGAGAATCATATAGTCTTTGTTTTTGACTTTACATATGTGATGGATTACATTTATGAAGTTATGTATGTTGAACCAGCCTTGCATCCCTGGGGTAAAACTGACTTGATCACGGTCTAAAACTATTTTATTGTTTCTCTGTATTCTGTGTGCTACCTTACTGAATATTTTTGCATCTATATTTATTAATGATATTAACCTATAATTTTCTTTTTTTGTTGGATACTTTCCTGGTTTTGGAATCAGGGTGATATTTGCTTCATAAAACATGTTGGGGAGGATTCCTTCCTTCTCTATGTTTTAGAATAACTTATACATTATAGGAACTAGTTCCTCTTTGTAGGTTTAAAAGAATTCTGTTATGAAACCAGCTGGTTCAGGGCTTTTATATTTTGTAAGATTTTGTATACGTGATGCTATTTCAGTAGTTAATATAGATGTATTCAAAATTCCTAATTATTTATAGTTGAGAGTAGCAAGGTGTCATGATTCCAGGTCTTGGTTTATTTCTTCTACATTTTCATATTTTTAGGCATAGAGCTTTTTGTAGTAATCATTGAGGATCATTTGTATTTCTGTGGTATTTGTTGTTATTTTTCCTTTATCATTTCTCATTAAAGTTATTGTGATCCTACTTTTTTGTTTCTGGGTAGTCTGACCCATGGGATTTATCAATTTTATTAATTTTTTCAAAGAACCAATTATGTTTTGTTCATTTTCTGATGATTCTTTGTTTACAATTTCATTTAATTCTGCTCTAATTTTAGTTATTTCTTTTCTTGTGCTGGGCTTCAGACTCTCAGGTTTGATCCATCAGAGCTTTGGGTTCAACAGGTTTGAGTTTTGGTATAGGGCTCTCCTAAGCATGCCAGGAGATTTTCTAATTTAGGCAGTTTGTGGACCACACTTTATGAAACTCAACCCTGCTAGAATCCTAAAACAATTTTAGGGACCAGATTCCTTTGTGAAAACAATGGATGAATCAACCTCCACCCTGAATAGAAAGTTTGAGACCTCCCTTTCACTTGCCCTTCAGGTAGTGGTACTAGTTAATCTGTTTCCTAAATAAGGACTTGGTTGCCAGTCAACTATTAATTTCCTATGTGGCATAGTAGAGAAGCCCCCTTTCTATCAAGCCTCATCATGTTGCCCTTTGGACTGGTGCTGATGAAAAGTGATTTTACTGGGGGAGAGTTTTATGATGTGATTTTGATGAACAAAGGAGAGAGAACAATCCAATTAAATTTCAGGAAGGAATGACAGAGGGGATCATAATGGAGGCACATTCCCCCAAGCAGGTTCCCCTGCCAGGACAGAGCCTGGGCAGAGTGAACCCCTCTGCAGACAGTGGGGGTGATTCTCCACTGAGTGTGCAGGAGAAGCAAGTGACTGAGGTAGGAAAAATAGGGGAAAGGGCTGCTGTGTTTCAAAGAATGCCTGCAATTAGGAACTTAATTTATGAAATTATTTTATGATAACGCAAACTGTAGATATTCTTCATTTTTGACAAGGGTTAGGAATGGAAAGTACTAAACTATTCAAATTCATGGTAGCAAGAAAATAAGAGGCTGCTTGGAACTCACTGAGAGGGATCTGTGCGTAGGGGTGAGATTTCTGATTTCTTTTCTTTTCTTTCTTTCTTTCTTTTTTTTTTTTGAGACAGAGCCTCACTCTGTTTCCCCGGCTGGAGTGCCATGGCCCTAGCCTAGCTCACAGCAACCTCAAACTCTCAGGGTCAAAAGATCCTCCTGCCTTGCCTTCTGAGTAGGTGGGACTACAGGCATTTGCCATAATGCCTGGCGAATCTTTCTATTTTTAGTAGAGATGGGGATCTCTCTCTTGCTCAGGCTGTTCTTGAACTCCTGAGCTCAGGTGATCCACACACCTTGGCCTCCCAGAGTGCTAGGATTACAGGTATGAGCCACAGGCGTGGCCAATTTCTGACTTCTTAAAGAGAATGATTGATAGTGAGGATGGAGATGGAGATGAAGAGGATTAACATCATGATGACAATTTGCACCTATAACAGGTGAACTTGGCAATGGATGGGGAATCAGTTTGGGACTCTAGATGCTCTTAGGACACACTAGGTTGTTTGTGTCCTAAGACCCATGCTTCATGTTTATTCCATGAGAAGAAAGAGGCTCTGGGTACAGTACACTGTAGGGAGAAGGGTGCTACTGGGAGTATGCCTAGGACCTGGAAGGTTTCACTGGGGCTGGATGTTGTCTCTGGTGGATTCCGGACCTCTGATGCCAACTAAGGATGAGTTTTGGTGCTTTCATCAAGAAAAGTGGGAGTCAGGAGAGGCTACAGAGCCTTTGGTGGATGGTGCCTTTGAGATTTTGGAAAGGAGAAGACTCAGGCATACAGCATTTGCTTCCTAGAAGCTGGTTTTGGGCAACTGCTGTGTGGTCACTGATGGCTCTGCATCGTGGAGGATAAGGAATAGCTAGGCTTGGGGGAAGATGCACTTGAAAGTCCAGCCCTGCAAACAACCAGTGCCCCTTCAGTTCCTTTAAGTTGATATCCTTTATGTCATTTATTTTTGCTTTAATAAAAAAAGTACATTTTACATTTTTTTTTCTTTCATTTTTTTATTGTTGGGGGTTCATTGAGGTTACACAGAACCAGGTTACATTGATTGCTTTTGTTAGATAAGGATCCTCTTATATTTGTGTCCTGCCCCCAAAAGGTGTACCACATCCCTTGACACCCCTCTCCCTCCCTTTTTCCCTTTCTCAGCTCTCTCCACCCCCCACCTCCCACTGTGTACTAGAACTTTAATTGTCCTCATATCAGAAATCGAGTACATAGGATTCTTATTTCTCTATTCTTGTGATGCTTTACTAAGAATAACATGTCCCACATCCATCCAGGTTAATACAAAGGATGTAACACTTTTTTAGTGGCTGAATATATTATTCCATGGTATACATATACCACAGTTTGTTAGTCCATTTCTGGGTTGGTGGGCATTTAGGCTGTTTCCACATTTTGGTGATTGTAAATTGAGCTGCAATAAACAGTATAGTACAAGTGTCTTTGTGGTAAAAGGATTATTTTTTTCTTCTAGGTAGATGCCCTGAAATGGGGTTGCAGGATCAAATGGGAGGTCTAGATGAGTTCTTTGAGAGTTCTCCATACTGCCTTCTAAAAAGGTTGTATTAGTTTGCAGTCCCACCAGCAGTGTATAAAAGTACTTTTTAAATCAAAGTAGAGGCCAGGTGCAGTGGTTCACACCTGTAATCCCAGAACTATTGGAGGTTGAGGCAGGAGGATCATTTGAGACCAGCAGTTTGAGGCTGCAGTGAGCTATGATCACACATACCACAGCACCCCAGGGAGCTGGGGCATGCAGCAAGACCCTCTCTCTTAAACAAAAAAAATTAAAGTAGTAGAGGCACATTGCAAAACAACCTCAATTATACACAGAGCTTACAATGAAAAGCATTGGCCCCTTCTCCAACACTTTTCACCTCTGAATTTTTATCCTCAGTGCCTTTCGCTGATTCTCCTAGATAGGGAGCAGCATTTGACATTTAGAAATGCCAGCTACAATGGCATTGATAGTGTGTGGAAACACTGAGCCCCACACTGAATCCATTAAATGCTGGATGCTTTCTCTGGTGGGAGCAGAGGGAAGGGGTTTTGGCAAAACAAGGGCTCTACACTTGATATGAATTTCTGATTTCTGGACTTAATACAAATTTCTTTACTGTTATGGTAATGACATACCCAATAAAAATAAGAGTAACAATAATAAAGTAACCAGCATTCAATGACCACTTAGTAGAACAAAGAAAACTTGGCCCACTACTTTATAGAGAAGAATCTTTATTAGACTTTAAGGGCTGTAAGGAACCATATGGCATATGAGAGAATTGATGCACAAAGGGACTAAATATACACCTCTGGTGTTTGTGGTAGATTATGGAGGCAGAATTTGAACCCCAGAATTTTGACTTCTAAGCCCATGCTCTTAGCTTCCCTTTGCCACCCTTCTGTTGACAAATGGAGACACTAAAAATCTGAGAAGTCATGTGACAAACCCATGGTCATGCAAATGAGGGTGATGAAGCTCACTTAGAAACAAGGCCTTCTGACTCCAAATTCTGGGTCCTTTCCGATGTGCTACCGCCTAATATCAGAACCATTTCCTTTGACCCAAACAGAACCTTGGAAGAATCCAAGGAAATTAAAGAATGAAGTCCAGGCTGCTGGCCCCACCCCGATGTACTTAAGTAAGCTGCAGAGAAGGTCAGCCCATTTATTTTCAGGAATAGCCTAATGATCACCCAGCAACTCTGGTTACAGATGTGTTTCATCAGGCCACCTGGATATACTAGTGCAAAAAGCTCACAGTCCGTCTCAGGCTGATGGATTGCCCAAGTTATTAATACGGAAAAGGAGGGAGATTTACTTTCGCTAGTGGAATTAAGGTGCTTCAGTGCACCCTGGACTAGTTGTTTTAAAATAACAGGGGACTGAGTTTCTCTTGGAAAAGGACTTAATTTTTATTGAAAACCTACCACCTTCAAATGGCCGGGAAGTTGAAGAACTATAAAACTGTCAAACAGCCCCATTATTAAAAGCTTTATTTGACAAATCTTCCACTGCTGGGGTGACTCGTGCGCTATCCCTCCTCTCTCACAAGAAATAAAACCACTCACTTATGCAAACTGCTGACAAGGAATGGAAACAAATGGACTTCTAAACACGAACAGAGACACCGCAACCCCTTCCCGCAACCTAATGGAACTGAGAGCCATCCATAAATCTAGGGCTGCTTGGACAGAATCATGGTTCCACAACTTCTCATTTCACTGGGTTTAGAGCAGAGGAAAGTGTCCTTCTTTCTGGAAGGCTCTGTGTTAATGGGAGGAATTTAAGGCATGAAGAAATGCTTATTAATAATTCTTTCTTTATTAGTTTTCTATTGCTGTATAACAAATGACTACAAATGGAGGGTTGTAAAACAATTCACATTTATTAGCTTGTGGGTTCTGTGGATCAGGGGTCCAGACACAATTTAATTGCTGCTGTTGTTTTCTTGCCTAGACTCTCCTGAGACCATAATCAAGATATCAGTCAGGGCTGGGTTTCCATCTGGAGGCTCGACTGGGGAAGGGTCCAGCCTCTCATTTGCATGGCTGTTGGCAGCACTCAGTTACTTGAGACTGTAGCTTAAATTTGTGATTGTGAATGGCTAGAGACTGCCCTCAGATCTTAACTGTGCAGTCCCTTGCCATGGGAACATCTCCAACATTGCTGCTTATTTCATTCAGTCAGAAAGGAGGATCTCTCAGGAGACTGTTAACAAGATGAAGTCTTATTACCGTAATGTAATATAGTCATGGAAGGCATATACCATCAACATATTCTATTGGTTGGAAGTAAGTCATGGTTCTTGTCAATACTCAAGGAGACACAAGGGTGTGAATCTTAGAAGGTGAGGAATCTTGGCAGTTACCTTGGAGTTTGTTACTGTACCTCCCTATCCCACTGCCATGGTGGATCACATTATATGTACTTAATCTGAGTTGCTGAAAGAGAAAGAAGGGAGAGACAGAGGAAGGAGAGAATGACCCCTATATAGGGGGGTGCCTTGGAAAAACACAGCAGCAGTAGTCCTGTTGTGCTTTTTGTTTGTTCGAGAATACTATTGTAAGAATAAAGGAAGTTCTTTTCTTGGCCAAGTCTACTTTTGATTCCATAGGTGAGATGGAACCAGAGGAGCAGGTCTGGTAAGATTCACTGAGTTTATGGGTGCTACTCTGCACTTTTAGAACAGGGTGATTATCATTTTCATTTACATATAGTTTACATGGTAGGGGAAATTGTGTCTACCAATCTATGTTTTTTGAACAATTGGTTTTCCATGAATGGTATGTCAATCAGGTTGATAAAAATATCTCAGATTGCATGTGAAGCCCCCACACTGTACCCCATGGTTGAACTAATGTACACAGCTATGATTCAATAAAAAAAAAAAGAAACATGAGATTTTTAACCAATGATCACTTTCTGCATGCTCACCCTGCATAAGTTTGATCAGAAGTTATGATGAGCAATTAGAATGTGGCAACTTTTAAGTAAATATTTAGTCAATTAGCATGTGTGGGTGTTTTTATTTTTGGGTGAATGAGTGAATAGAATGAATTAGGAGGGGGAAGGGAAGGAGGGGTTACCACACAATTGGAGAGAGATTCCCCATCAGCATTCTCATGCAGAGCTGACATAATTCAGGGTTTCTCTGAATTATGAACCACTGAATTAGAGCCACTGAACTTTGGGGCCAGCTTATTCTGTGTTGTGTAGGCTGTCTTTGTTGGATGTTGGCAGCTTCCATAGCCTCTACCCACTAAATGCCAGAAGTACTTCACTCCTCCCTTCTCTAGACACTGCCAAATATTCCTTGGAGAGGACAAAAACATCTCTCCTAGTTGAGAATTGCTTTGTACAACCCTGGCACAAAGGAAGCTATACACATTTGATATTTCAGGTGGCTTGAGTTTTTTTACCTACACCAATACAATTGTCCAGACTTTTTCAAATGCTGGAAATGTTTCTTGGAATTACTCTCTCTTGCCAGGAATCAGAATAGGGCATTTTTTTTTTTTTGAGACAGATTTGCCTTCTGTCACCCAAGGTAGAGTTCAGTGGTGTCATCATAGTTCACTGCAACCTTAAACTTCTGGACTCAATGAGTGAGCCTCCCACTTGGATTACAGGAGTGAGTCATCACACCCAACTAAAGGAATGAAGAAAGAATATGGACTTTGAGGCTTTGGAGGTGGACATATCAGTGTCATCTTGGTGCCACCAGTTGCTAGCTCTGTGACTGGGGGCAAATTTAAAAAACTTGCATCTTCTCTGGTCTCCTTATCTGAAAAATGTAGATGGTAACTCATCTAGCTGTTGTGACTACACATGATACATGTAAATGCTTAGTGCAGGGTTATGCATGTACAAAAAAAGATGCACAATGTGTTATTTGTTCTTCCTGCCCTTAGGATGCTTAGACATTAGAGCAATGGGCTGGTCATTATCTTTCTTTACTGCCTCTAGATTTATGATCTTGTTGGGATAGAGCAAGGGGTACAGATGAGTTGTATGGTGGGCCCAGCTACCTTGAAGATGACCAGGAGGTATTGGGGTCAGGCCAAAACCTGAAAGACCAGCTTCAATTCAGATGTCCTCTATCAGTGGGAGTATTTCTCCATGATTATGTTTCTGAGATCTGTCTCTTCTCCTCCTGGGATACTTTGCTATCCCAGCTGTCTGAAACTAGTTCTTATGGTCTCTTTGGTAGTGGATATCTCCAAATGTTAACCCATGGTGCAGTATATATGTGTGTGTGTGTGTGTGTTTGTGTGTTTGTGCATGTGTGTATGTATATTCATATTTTATTATCATAAAATAACACAAAATGCACCATTTTAACTCTTTTTATGTGTACTGTTCTGTGGCACTAAGTCCATTCCCATTGTTATGCAATCAATGCTCATCACCACCATCTGTTTCCAGGACTTTTTCATCTTCCGAAACTGAAACTGTAATCAAACACACTGACTCTCTATTCTCCCTTCATCTGGCTCCCGGAAACCACTATTCTATTTTCTCTCTGCAGGATTTTCACTACTCTGATAACCTCACATAGATGCAGTTAATACTGTTCCCATTGTGACTGGCTTCCCCAGCCCAGCGCCTTCAAGATTCATCCACATTTCAGCATGTGTTGAAACTTCCTTCCTTTCTAAGCTGGGTGACATTCCCTTGCATGTATAGACCATATATTGTTTATTCATTCATCCATCAATGGACATTTGGGGTCCTTCCACCTTTTAGCTATTGTGAACGTGAGTGTACAAATAACTGTTTGAGTCACTGCTTTCATTTCTTTTGTGTGTGTATATATCCCCAGAAATGAAATTGCTGGACTCCATGCTGGTTTAAGTTTTTGAGGAAATTCCACACTGTTTTCCCTACTGGCTGCACCATTTTATACTCCCACCCACAGGGCACAACGGCTTCAGTTTCTCTACATCCTTGTCGCACCTGTCATACTTTCTCTCCCTCTTTTTTTAAGCTGGCCATCCCAATGAGTGTGAAGTGGAATCTCCCTGTGGTTTTGGTTCATATTTCCCTAATGATAAGTGATGTTGAGCATCTTTTCATATGTGTATTTATATTAAAGAATTTTGGGAGAGTCTGAAAACTTTCTAGCAAATGGGTTGCATGTAACAGTGGAGTTGCAGGCAGCTCTAAGGAAGAGGTGATTCTAGGCATGGGACTTTCCAGGTTCCAAATATTCTGATGTTCAGAAGTGCACACGATGCCTTTTTAATGCCTGTGTGAGGTCGTTCCCAGTTGCTCTAGAATCTGAACATTCCCTGGTATCAGCTCTGCTGGTCGGTCTTTGTTATCCAATGATATCCTGCCTCCGACGTCTGCTGAGGAAAACGCGGCCAGCTGCTATCTTTTTAATATTTAGGAACCTGCCTAAATCAATCCTATCTCTTCTTGCATGTTGCTATTTGCATTCATGGTCTCCAGTTTTCTGGGAATTCAGTGGGATGGTGTCTTATCTGTTAGTTTGTCAGAAACAGGCGTGAGGACAATCAAACGTTCATCTATTCACATCTGGTGTTCTGCGGGGGAACAGCGTTTAGACCCCTACTGTGTTTAACTGTATAAATGGTTTCTATCTATCATGTAAATCAGAACTGCTTACATGCAGAGCAAACCACATCAGAGAGAGATCCACACAGAATCTGTGCTGGGGAGGGGATTACCCTGCTTTCTTTGAACCCTGGGAATTGTAGAATTCTCACTATAGGCCTTGTCTTACTTTTTCCATGCTGATTCCCGATTGAAGTTTAGGTTTTAATCATTGCACTATGAGTGTGTGTGTGTGCATGCATTCCTATGTGTGTGCATCTTTGGGTGTGTGCATGCCTAGATATTGCATTTCTCGGCGTGTCTGTCTGTATTTACATTTGCATGTACAGAAGGTACCAAAAAATATATATGCCTTTTAAGGAAGAAACTGTATTAAAATTGTAATACTCAATGCATACCAGTAATGTTTTTTATCTTCTATGTTGTATCTTGTATCTCTTGCAATTGCAGAAGTAAAACATTGAGTATTGCAATTTAGTATGGTTTCTTTCCTTTCTTAAAACGCACATAGATTTTGGGCACCATAGGTATTTGTGTTACACCTCATCTCCTGCCTCTCCGTGGATGTCCTTTTCATGCTCTTTTGGTTTCTTTAGGTCTCTCTGTGTTTATTTGTAACGTCTCTCTGTGCTGCTGTGTCCCTCCAAGCCGGTACAGGTCTGCAACTCTGTGTGTGTGCCTATGACAGGCTTATCGGACTGGGTATGTGGTGTGTGTGAGTGTGTATGTGCACACACTAATCCTGCAAATGCTTTTCTTGTCCACATCACTCCTCCTTGTGTGGATAGACGAGATCATCCATTTTCAAGGGTGAGGAGAATTATTGGCTTGGAGGCAGCCATCCTAGTGATGTGTGGGAGGCGTGGCATGCAGGGGGCTCTCGCGACTGCCCCCACCCTCAGTTCTGTGCAGCTGTGTGCTAAAAACACGCTAGTGGGGCAGAAGTACCTGGTTGAAATTTATGTCTTCTTTCCTTCTGCTGCCAAAATGCCTGCACGCCAGCCCCTCCATTACTGCATTCGCTAGCTCCTACAAAGGAAGATGCTTAAAGCAATTCATCCTCCTGCCAGCATCAGTTAGCTCTCTGCCCGGAAATGTCCCTTGTTTCCAGAATAAGTAGCACTTTTGGTTCTTTTAACCAAGTTCCTATCTTTTCTTTAACCATCTTGCCCTCTGCTGTGCTTCAGTTTCCTCCTTGTTCTCCAGAGGAGGGCTCAATTCTTCTACCTTATCATGTTATCAAGAGTCAAGAGGATGGTGACAGCATTCATCATTATCATCACCGTCATCATCAATCTACCACTTAGGTTTACACGGCACTGTCCAGAGTACAAAAGCCCTAAGGCTTTGTGCACACTACGTCTTCAATCCACAGTTTAACCCGTGAAGCAAGTAAAGTGACTTCCATTTTCCCAGAAGCAGCTGATGTTGACTGAACAGTTGCAATGGGTCAGTCACGATGCCCAATTAAACTGCTTAATATTCACTGGAGCCCTAGCCAGTAGGTGTTTTTATTATTATCTCCATTTAACAGGCAGAGGAAGACCAAGAGAGGTTAAGTAGGTTGTCTGAGGTCACACAGCCAGTAAGTGGCACAGATGGGGGGAAAATCGGATATTTTGCATACAGAGCTCACGTTCTTAACCACCCAGGAGGGGAGAGGTTGTGATCTGGACACACTCCCGAGTTGTGCACGGTCAGGACTCTCTTGGACCAGTGATGCTAAGGATGGTCTTATGGCTTTGAACAGTGCTTAGTCTGCTGGTCCAGAAAAACACTCTCTTCCTAGATTCTCCTTCCAAATCAGCCATTGGTTTGTACATGAAACACACACGCGCACACACACACACATTCTGCCAGAGATTTAGAGAATATTAGTGTTGGGCTGGGAGAATGGGGAGATGTTGATCAAAAGATACAACATTTTAGTTGGAACAAGGGGACTAAATCCAGGAGATGTGTTACATCTTGGTGACTATAGTTAATAATAATGTAATGTATACTTGAAAATTGCTGAGAGTAGATTTTCCGTGTTCTTAGCGTGCGCGCACGCACACACACACAGCACAATAGGTCAGTGTTTGAGGTAAGACTTATCTTAAATAGCTTAATTTTTCCACTATGTGCCCTTCTTTCAAAACATCATGTTGTGTGTTACATGTATATATGATTTTTCTTTGCTTATTAAAAAATAATAATTAAAAAAAAGAATATCACTGTCATCTTTGACCTTCCTCATTTCTTCTTACCTCCTATCTGATACCTTATTGAATCCTGACAACTTCAAAATCCTTCTCTTTAAAATGCTTCCAGAATCCAACCACTTCTCTCTACCCGGTGGCGCCATCTTCTCCCATCTTGGTGTCACAGCAGTCTGCAGCTGCTGGTCTTGGTTTTACAGTTGCCTGGGTCATCTGTTGTCCATACAGCAGCCAGAGTGGCTGTTCATGGTCGCTCTGATCATGCCACTTCTCTCCTCCAAACCATCAATGGCGCCCATCTCCTTCCTGAGAGGCCTGAATGAAATGACCAGCTGTCGCCTTTTTGGCTCCCACTCTCTTCCTTGTTCGCTCCGGCCACACTCATTTTACTCATCCCCAACCATGCCTGAAACACAAACACTGCACGGTGCCCGCTCTTCTAGCTGCACCTTCCCAGCCAGCTCCCTCCTCGAGTCCTTTACTCATCAGTAACCCTCTCAGTTAAGGCCCTTTGCCTCCCTCCTGTCCTAAAACTTCCACCACTCTTCACCAATTCATAGCCCCCTACTTTTCTCTATTTTCTTTCTCCTTAATGCGTACACATGTCAAAAGATCTAACAAACAACATGAGGACATTAATCAGCAAGGGTGCATTAGATTTAGGATTTTGGCTAAATGAGTAGATTGTAGCTGTTCTTGCCACAGGAGGGGAAAAAAGGGGGTTTACGTGAGATAAGGAATATGTTAATTTATTTCACTATAGTAATTCTGTTATATGTGTATCTTATAACATCACGTGGTACGCCTTAAATACATGTTCAATTTAGAACATCCTATATGTATTTATTTACTTATCTTGTGTACTTTCCATCTTTCTGCTTAGCAGGTGTGCGGGGATTGTCCTGTGCTGACTTCTGCTCTGTCCCTGGCACATCATGGGCACTTAGTTTATATCTGCTGAATGACAGAGATATGACAACACATGCATGTAATATAAAATTCAAAAGGTACAGAGAGAAATTCTTTGTTACTGTTATCCTTGGGCCATGCATCTTTAATCCCGTGAGACACCTGCCACTGCTGTTTCCTTCCAGAGATAGTCTGTGCAAACAAACGTGTGTGTGTGTGTGTGTGTGTAGCTGTACCTATATCACACCTACATCTCTGTACATCTGTAGGAGCATCATGCACAGACTGTTTTTCACCTTTTTTCTTTACTTAGTATCTTGGCAATTCTTTTACACTGGTATATAAAGAATAGCTTCAATCTTTCTGGCTATGATGTAATCACGCAAGCATTGCGTATATTATTGTACTGGTCCCTATTTGATGGACTTTTGGACAGTTCCCAATGGTTAACTCTTACAGATGGGACTGTAATGAATAACAGAGTACTTGCATCATTTCTCGCCAATGCAGGTATATCCCTGAGACAGATTGCTAGAAGTGAAATTGTGTTGGTTGACTTAAAAAAAAAAATCAATGTTTAGCAAGTTCAGTTTTCCCGGGAGGGGTGTTCATGACAATGCTGATTCAGAGGGTAACAGTGGTGTGTGTCATTATGTCAAAATTAAAAATTGACCCATTATCCAGTTAATGGGGACTTTTGATGACTGCTCATCTAAAGCTCTCCCTTTTTCCTGCTTCCTTCAGAAGGTGTCAGAATCTCAGAGGCTGTACATGCAGAAAGTTTTATGGGGTGATTTTCTGCTAACAAAAGCATAAGACCTAATTTTCTTTAAAAGCAGCCTGAAGGTCAGGTCTTTGATACAACCATCCCTGGCTTTGACTTTGCCTATTGTCTCACCAGAGGCTAATTTCCCCTCTTTTTGTGCAGCTGGATTTGGAGTAGGGGAGTGGGGAGGAGGGCTGCTTTCTCCAGCAAAAGGCTGAGGAGAGAAAAGGGGAAAACTTAGAACATTAGTCATGCTTAAGGATTGTGTGAAGTTCTGGATGCTACTGTTTCCCTTTCTGTGAAATAGGTAGAATAATACCTTTTCCTCATGGGACTGTTCTGGGGATTTCATTAGCTCATGCATTCATTTATTAAAAAATATATTTACAACCCCCACTCATGTGTGAAGCTCTCCTAGGCTCTGGAAATGCAGACCTGGACAAAATTTATGAAATCCCTTGACCTTACGGGTGTTTTTAGCATGTGAAGTGCTCTGAATTGTGCCTGCCACGTGACAGGAGCTCTGTGCATGGAGCTTCTGGCATTTGTCATCGTCAGAGCGTGGTAAGGGACACATTCTGTTCCAGAGAGTTGGGGAAGAGAGGAAGATGTTTGAGTTTGCCTTGAAGGATGAAGACATAGGTTTTCAGGAAGAGAAGGTTTATTGTTTGTTTGGGTGGTGGATTTTCTGGCATAGGAGTCAACAATGGAAAAAGCACAGAGGAGGAAGAAAACTAGGGCATTTGCAAAACTGAAGAATCCGGGCCTTGTTCACAGCAGGTAACCCTCCTACCCTGATGTTATGCTGGTACCCGACTCTCCACCGTGAGCGATGAACTCCAGGATAAGCAGCCTGTTTTCCTGTTTCCCAGTGATCAGATCTTTTCCCTGCTTTCACTGTAGGCTGAGCAGTTCTGACTCCTCATTCCTTACATCCCCCTGAGTTTCCATCCGTGTGGTACCCCATGGATTCCCTCCTCCCCTGGGCACCCTCTGACCTGATAGTTTAGCAAAACAGTTCGTGCCAGCGCATCTTTTGCTCATGTGTGTTCCTTGTCTGTTTCCTTATGGTTTTTAATCATTCTCTTTCGACTTGATAAATGAGTCTTGGCTTCTCACAACTTTCCTGAAGACCCAGGATAAAAAAACATCCTTTCTGGTAGCTAGAGTAGTTGTGAGGAAAAGATGAGCCTCCTCGATAGTCAATAAATCACTTTGTCACCTTAATCTTTTATTGATCTCAATAAAAGTTGTATTTTGTTTCTTAACAAAAATCCACCAGGGAAGACATCCTGTACAGGTGGGGGCACGATGAAAGTCGTGGTCAAGCCTTTACCTCCCATCGTTATTTATGTGAGAGCAATGGATTTGGGGGGTGATGTGGTGGGTAGAGACTAAAGAACCATTCCTGCAATTGATGCATTGTATATTAAAAGACACCCTTGACTTCAGGTAACCCACTCACAGACAAGACTCTGAAGCTATATTTTATGCAGACTTTTATAAACAGGTCATAAACATCCTGCTTCTCCAAGCCAGGGAGGCAAAGGCTCTTTTCTGCTTGTGAGTAATGCATCTGTGCGGTCAGTTAAATATAGAACATGGCAATCATTGTCCTCTGAGTTGGCTTGATCTCTAGGGGAGGATTATGAAAACGAGTAACTCATGGAAGAATGAGAAACATTTCATCAAAACTTGGAATCAAGCTTTCATTAAGGTTAGGAATAAATATATTTTCCTCTTGGTGTAGAAGTAAAGAAATACTAATGAAAAATGGCCTTCCGTGGTAATGTTTACGTCTTGCTCATGTTCCTCCAGGGCATGGAGGGTTTGGTAATTTGGGCTCAAAAGTAAAACAGAGCAGTGCATACACACAATACTTTATCTCTTATCTATTTTTTTTTTCTGTGAGATGTAACCCAATTTTCCTCTCTTACCAGGGATTTATGGGATGTTGGTATTTTTATTCCCACCAAACGTTCTTTGCTTTCAGGATGATCAGCTCAACTTTCCGAGCTTCTCACCATTCCATTTTCCCGTATCCTTCTGCATTTTTGTGATCCTAATTCTCCAAAAAGTAAAACTCTCATAGTGTTAGTTCAAGTACTCACCAATCATCTTTGGTATTCAAGCCAGGAAGGGGGAATTTATTCTGCCATCAATTTGGCCCATCTGGGACATCAGAAAGAAACATACTCACAGACTAAGGTTTGATCTCCTTGGATCTGTGGACCTCTGATTCCTTGAGTCCTGGATGCCCCTTATGACCGGTTTTCAGTGTAGATGCTACTGAAGCATCTCTGACTGTAAAAAGGAAATATTCTCTAGCAGGACCCACTTTGGTACCAAAGGGAAGATTCAACAAGTTCCCAAATATAACACTCTTGCTGGAGAGCATTACCTCCTCTGCTCTGCTGGAAGTGAGATAGGCTATGGAAACCAATGAGCACTTGTAGCTTAGGACAGGCAAGAGAGTAGAGAAATGATTCTCCAAGATATTTGGTTGTCTTTTTCCCCCCAACCTGTACATAGTGATTTATCCACTTACAGAGTGTACAAAACCCAGGCCTGGGTATATTCAGAGAAATATAAAGTACTATATAAAACAAAGGGGATTGTTAGTAAAACAGATGCAGTGTTAATTGCACTTGTGAGAGTGGCATAAATAAAACAATACATGTGCTAGAAAATCTTTTTATGATGCTCAGATTTTACAAAACCGGCTTCTTGGCAAAGGTAAAGGAAAAAGATAACAGCCCATTACTAGAATTAGATCATTCTAAAACATTAAGATTGAAGCCAATGGAGTCAATGATTTACAATATCTCATTTATTTTTTCATTCGCTAAATACTTGCTGACGGTCTTCCATGTGCCACATCATGTGTTTGGTGCTTATGAGACTAATGAAGAATATCTAGCCTTTGTCTTCACAGGGCTACAAGTTTAAATGCCTACATAAATATTTAGGGAAGCATTTCTCAGTGGGTCAGGGGGCACAAAAGGGAATCTGGCAATATCTGTATCTGGCAAGCAGAGACATCTCTGGTTGTTACAACAGGGAAGAGTGGTGCTGTTGGCAACTATTAGGTAGAAATTAAGGATGCTTCCAGTGTACAGAAAAGCCCCAACAGCAAGGAATTATTTGGCCCCAAATGTTAGTAATGCCAAGGTTGCAAAATCCCATTTTAGAATGTTAGGCGATGAGTTCTATTGTAAAGGACACCGTAAAGTTGCACAGAAGGTGACCGACTAAATCAGCCTCATGTACTAGGAAGGTTTTTATGAAGAATACGGTGTTTGAGCTCAGCCTTGATAGATTAATCAAGGTTTGCATGGTTTGGGGGAAGAATAGGGACATTCATAGTGAGGCACCAGCACGTGTAAATGTCTAGTGGAATATAAGAATGAAGTGGATTCAGGGACTGATGATAGGCTCAATAAAGCTTAGCATGTGTGTTGGGGGGAGGGGAGGAAGCAAGACAAATTCATTGGGATGATGTCATAAAGGCCTTCCAGGGTCATACTTAGGACCAGAAACCTTCAGTTAGATCAGGGGTAAGCAAAGTACAGCCCAAGGGACAAATCCAGTCTGCTACCTTGGTTTTTGCTGTTTCTGAATGGCCCATTATCCAAAAATGGTTTTCCTGTCTTTAAATGTTTAAAAAAAGTATCTGAAGAAGAATAATATTTTCTGACATGTGAAAATGATATGCAATTCAAATTTCAGTGCTCATAAATAAAATTCACTGGAACACAGTCGCACTCATTTGTTTATTTATTGTCTGTGGCAACTTTTACACTCTAACAGCAGAGTTGAGTAGCTGTGGCAAGAGACCGTATGGCTCTCAAAGCCTAAAACATTTACTTTCTGTCCCTTTGCTGATGCCTGAGCTAGAGAACAGAGACTAATGTGGTCACATGAAAGAAATCACAATGGCAACAGTTTGGAAGATGACTGGGAAGTTGGGAAATCTAGGTAGAAAAGTGTTGTCAATCAAGCAAGATATCTATTAAGTTAATGAATCAGGACCTTTTTATTGTCACGACAGTGGGGGCCCCTTGCTGTCTATGGTGTATGTATCCTGCTCTGTAAATGCATACCTTGCTCTGTAAACCTGTCTTTCTCTTCCTCAATAAACTTTGTTTCATACTTGCAGGGGGGAAAAAATTAATGTATCAGTCAGGATTTGCACGGATGTGCTGCAGGAACAAGTAAGCCCACATATCTCAGTGGTTTCCAAGGCTGGTTTCTCACTGCAATATCTGTGCATTTCAGGCTGACTGCTGTTTTGCTCCTTGCTGTCATTGTTCCAGGATCCAGCCTGACAGAGCTCTTGTAGGGTAAATGGACATAACAAGTCACATACAGGCTCTTAGAGCTTATGCCAGAAAGAGACACACAATGTTCCATTTTGAATTCTATTAGACAAAGCAGGTCTTGTCATTACTTTTGGGCTCAACAAGGCAGGGATGTATAGTCCAACAGGGAGAGACACCATGGGCAGGAACAGAATTAATAGAGGTGATGAGACTGATCCTTTTGCCATTAAAGACAGAGAATAAGTAAGAAAGAGGAAGGAGAGGGCAGGGACTATGGGGACAGGCTGTTTTCTGCCTTTAATACTTTAGTGTATGGTGATGGAGTTCATTGAGATGGGCAACCTAAGAGAAGAGGCTGGGAAATAAGACTGTGAGTTTATTGGGGCAAGGTGAATTAGCAGTGTCTGTGGGAACTGAGAAGGGGATGCCTAGTTAGGCATCTGGAAAAGCAGGTCTGAATCTCAAGACAGGTGTGAGAGACTGAAGGTTATCATCAATTTTATTCCCCCCAATGCCCCATGGTTGTAAAAACTGAATGTCTTCTCAAATTAGATGATGAGATAAGTGAATTGCTTAGCATAGTGCTTGGCACAGAACAAATTCTCATTAAAGATTTTAGTAACTATTACTTTCTCGTAAACTGAGTGGAACTACAGAAACAATTCAAAATTCCACTAGTAATTTACCTTTCTTAACTTTGACTACATGGAAATTCTAGTAAAACTACTTGACAATACACCCATTATTAAAAAAAAAATTCCTTCTGACCTGGAGCTGGCATGCTAAGCACACACATCTTACTAACCTTACATATCCATACTCAACCACAGCAACTCCTGTATTCAGATGAGGCCACTATTAGCTTAGAGCAGGTTTTTGAACAATTGGAATTCTTTTTGCACTCAAAAAAAAAAAAAAAAAAAGAAAACAATGAGTCAATGGTTTCCACAGTGCTTGAGAACTTCAAGGTTTAGGGGCTGTGTCAATGCTTAGGACAAAGTTTCAGAGATTGTCTATTTTTTGTATTTCCCAGCAGAGAAATATGGAGGTCACTACGAAAGTTTTGACACAGATTGTGTTATGGTCCATTATTTCACTTCCAAGAAACACAGTTGACAGTTTCCTTTCTGATTCACCTGTTCAATTTTCAACTTGCTTGGCTATGGGTATTGCTGAGAGGGCTTCATTTGATTCTGTCTGAGAGGATTTTACTTTTCTTCATTTTTGTGTATCTCAGAACTTTTGTAATTACTCAAGTACACAGGAGCCCAAACTGTAACACTGGTTACCCAGGGAAGGGCAGTGCTTAACCTCTGATGGTGGACGTGGTGGAATCTAAGTTAAATTAAAGATTTAGATACACACATTGTCACACACCAATACTGGGTTTTGTTTTCTAAAGCCAGTCATTTTGGGGGACTAACTCCATTCATTCATTTAACAAATATTTGCATTCTCTATATCTCAGGGCACTGTGCTAGGATTTGAGTGAAGAATGGTAAATAATATAGATAAATTTCTTGTCCTTACTTTCTATAGGGGGATTGATGTCAACAAATAAATGAACATGTACTGTGATATTAGGATATGATAACATCAAGGAAGGCAGAAAGCAAAGCTGGACAAGGGTTTGTACGGTATGGAAAGCAGTCTGATGCTGTGTGTGGTGTCCAAGGATCTCTGTGTTATTTTAAACAGGACCATCAGGAAAGCAATTTCCAAAGGTACCACTTGAGTAGAGTGGGATAAAGAAGGATTGACCCATGTTGAGATTTAGGGAGAATCACTGGAATCAGAGGGAAGACAACATGCTAAGGTTCTGGGATGGGAGATACTTGGCACATTCAAAGAGTAGCAGAGAGTCACATATGATGGTGTCAGACTGAGGGGCAGGAGAGAGCTGGGAGTTGGGTTCATGAAAGACCCTGGGAGGCAAGTCAAGGGAAGAAGCTCGATGTTATGAAGCAGATGGGAAATGAGTGGAGCACTGAGAACAGGGCAGCAACAGGATCTGAGCCTCATTTCAGGCCTGCCACTGTGGCTGCACGTGAGGAGGTGACCATAGGACAGCAAAGGCAGAAACAAGACCAGTTAAGGGGCATCCTTGGTTGCCTAAAGACAAGGGTCACTGTGGAGGAGGTGAGAAGTACACTATTTGGGGACATACTTTGAAGTTAGAGAAAATAGAATTTAGAAAAAAAATTTTCATTATAAGGACAGTTACACTAGACTGTTTATCGCAGCACTATTTGCAGTCGCCAAAATGTGGAAACCACCTAAATGCTCACCAACTCAGGAATGGATTAACAAGCTGGGGGATATATGTATACCATGGAATACTATTCAGCCATTAAAAAGATGGTGACTTTACCTGGATGGAGGTGGAACACATCCTTCTTAGTAAAACATCACAGGAATGGAGAAGCAAGAATCCAACGTACTCAATTCTAATATGAAGGCAGTAGATGAGTTAATATAAGGAGGGGGGTTGGGAAGGAGGGAGTAGAGAGTGGGGAGGAGGAAGGAGAATGGGGGGTCATGGTGTATGGCATAGATCTTGGGGGAGAGACACAGTTATAAGAGGGACTTTAATAAATGCAATCAGTGTAACCTAATTCTTTGTACCCTCAATGAGCCTGAAACAATAAAAAAAATTAAAAAAAAGAAAATAGAATTTGCTGAAAGATTGGATGTGGAGTGTGGGAGATTGAGAGGCATCAAAAGTGACTCCATGCATTTAATTTTTTTCTCTTTTTAAAATTAAATCATAGCTGTGTACATTAATGCAATCATGGGGTACGATGTGCTGGTTTCATATACAATCTGAAATATTTTCATCATGGAGAAGCCATGTGCTGTCATCTACTGAAATGAGGAACAATAGGGAAGGGCAGGCTTTGCTGGGTCAAGAGTCCCATCACTCTCTGCATAACTAGGCCATGTATTCAGAGTGACTTCCAGCCTTACAACATTTGACATTTTGCAAAAGCAGTTTCCCGCCAGCCACAGGAGCTAGGTAGGACTGATGCTATTTGTTTCCATTTCGTGAATGAAAACAACCAAGGCTCAGAAAGAATGGTGCAAAAGACAGGACTATTTTGAATCATGAGACAACTCCACCTAATACAGGCATGTAAGAAAATATATTGGCCTTTGTGAATGGGGTATCTAAGGATGTAGCTGACTTTCCTTGAGGGTGGGATTGATGGTAAGTCCTGTCCATCCGTCTGTCTGTTTCCTTGTCTGTCCAAGATATTACCTCTTAAGCCCAGAAGCATGTTATGAGCCCCCAGAATGAGAACTCAGAAGACTCTGTGCATATTTTCTTCAAGGATGACCTCCTTTTCACTTGCTGAAAGAGTTCTGCAATAACATCACGGCTAAACCCATAAAGATGGAAGATTGAGTGTTCAGCGAGTTGGCTGACAGCTTCTAGTTTAATTCTGAACCGGGAGAGGGGAATCCATCGGAACCCTGTCACCTCACTGCCAGAAGAGATTGCCTTCTTCCTGCTCAGGAAAGATAAAGAACTCTCTGCCTCCCAGAGAAGCATTTTCCATGAAGCCAGTCACTGCCAGACCTTCTGGGACAGAAATCTCCCAGCCTCAGTTCCAGCTGGAGCTGACTAGCGAGGAGGCCATTGCTTCTGTGTTGGAGATGGAAGGCATTTCAGCCAAGTGCCTTCATGCTTGGAATTCTATCAGCCAAAAGTTATTCCTTAGGTCTTTAACTGTCATTCTGTCTGCTTCTCATAGAACATAGAAAAATCCTAAACTCTGTGTCATTTGAAGCTCTTCATACCTTTTTGTGATAGCATTCTCATATCCTTTCTTCCTCACACTTCCTCCTCTTTGGGTCTCCATGACACCACAGCCTGCTGGCCTTTGAAGGGATGAGGGGAAACTTGCCCCTTCCCCTTAGATTTGTGGAAAGATCAACTCACAATTAAAGTAGATTAATAAGAGAAAGGTTTATTTACCACGTGCATGGGAAGAATCACAGAGTGATTTCCTGTGGGATCCAGATATTTTTATACACGCCTTTTATTTGGGGGAGGAATGAGGAGTACAGATTATTCTGATTAGGAGTGACAAATGGTGCTAGGGGGGACAAATGGATGGGGGAAACAGATTGACTTGTAACCCGAGAGATAGGTATTAAGTTTCAAATAATTTGGACCAGGTCTGGCTCTATTTTTGGTACTCTTTTCTGCAGTATATTTAGATAACGGGGGTGGGGAGGAAGGGAAGTCAATTGCCCTCTTTGATATTTTCATCAGGCCAGTCCTATTTATGCAGATAGAGGTAAAACCTATCCAAGGGCCTGTTAATCTCCAAGAAACTTTAATCCAAAATACTCTTTATACCAAGGAATCACATTTTGGGTTGAAATCTCCTGAGCTCCTTCACTTTCTTTATACTTCATTGGTTGTTTCCTCTCAGGCTTGTTTTGCCAATATTTCCTGTTCCCTGACTTCAGAATATTGACTTACCTCAAGGATGTTCCATGGTTCCCAATTTCTACTCTATGTAGACTCTCCTGGATGAGATCTCATCCATTCTGTGTGGTAGAGATTATTATCTGCCTACCTGTTGGTCATTCCTCCTTCTTTGTTAACAAAATTCCATTGAATTTAAGACTGGATTGGGCATGTGTTCAAGGAAATTGGGTGCCCCCCCACTCCTAGATCTAAACCAATCATAGTGACCTCACTCTCTTTTGCTTGTGATTGGCTTAGGGAAAATCATGTGACCCAGATCTGGTCAATGAGATTTTTAAATTTATTTTATTTATTTTTATTTTTATTTTTTTACTTTTCTAAATACATGTATTTTATTATTCTTCATTACATTATTTTCCCCCCTATCCCACAGTGGTAAGACAGAATTTATTTACAGAAAAGAATATAGAAAACACTAAAGCTCCTGGTAGAGGGAGAGAATTCAAGTGAGGAGAGAGAAGCTCTCTCCATTTCTCTCCCAGTCTTTCCCCATCTCCTCCTTTAGGCCTTTAGTCTCAGGGTATATATAGGTGTATGGGTTCCTTGGCCAGGAAACAAATGAATACAGTCCCTTCCGCCAGGGGCAAGGTGAATGA
>CAUYON010067784.1:0-14491 GCA_963573935.1 Arctocebus calabarensis | reverse complement strand
ATTTATATTCTGCATTTAGTAATTTTCACTTGTACCCTTTTAAGATGCACTGTAAGTGTGATCCCACCAATCACCCTCCCTCCACCCATTCTCCCCCTCACCCCTCCCTTGCCCCTTTCCCCATTTCTTGTGCTATAACTGAGTTTTAGCCTTCATATGAAAGCTATAGATTAGCTTCATAGTAGGGCTGAGTACATTGGAAACTTTTTCTTCCATTCTTGAGATACTTTGCTAAGAAGAATTGTATTTCTGGATGCCAAAGACACAAACCCCGAAAAATGGGGCAACTAAGGCAACAACACACTGAGTGATGGGGCTGTGTTGTAGGGAAGTGAGCACTATCACAGCTGATATAGAAGTTGCCCTGGAGGAGAGAGAAACTGGAGCCTGCAGTCCCCATGTGGCAGTAGCTGAGCCTTTCCTTGGTTAGGGGTCTCAAAAGCTGCCCCTTTCATCATAGGTAAGAAGACATATATTGCCAAGTTATGGATGATCTTGGTCAGGGCCCAGAAAACAGGAATGCTGAAGCAGGGGACATTGAGTAGGACCACAAGGGGTAGTCCTACCACGATGACAGGGGCCAGCCTGATCCCCTGGCTTTTCTGCAGTTCAGGGACTTACTTCACTATGTGCCTCCCCCACATTCATCCTGCCTCTGGGGGTGTGGCGCGGTTTTCCACACTTGTGGTCTCTCGCAGCAACTCTACTTTTCTCTATTTCATATGCTGTTGACACATAAGATTTTATTTCATTGATTTTAAAGGTTTCACTGCTAAGGACAGAGTTTAAAACATATATGCAAGAAATATGTACCCTTTAATCATGGTATTATCAACTGCAGTGTGTTCAACACTTTGCAGAAAGCTTTGAGAATATCAAAGACAGAGGTAAGAATGTTATTGTAAGGTAAGGCAGGTGGGGACCATATTTTAACCTTTTAAATTTGGGGGGCTCACATTATGGGTTTAAACTTTTAAAGTGTACACTCTTAAAATTACAGATGGCCCCAAAGATTTTATCTAGAAATTGCGGAAAATACAAAAATCCACAAACACACATTCCATGATCCACCAGAATGACGATGTCCCTTAGTCTCTGGAAAGTCCACTAAGCAATCATGAGAGAGGGAAAGTGAAAAAACAAGCAAACCATGTCCGAGTATTATTATGAAAATAAGTTTGACCTTAAGAGGCTTAGAACCTCCTCCCCCCCCCAACTGAAACCAGACTTTGAGTACCCCTTACCTATTATTTTGATGGAAACACTAAGGTACTGAATTATACATTAAATCAGTTATGTGCTTTTTCCCCCCCTCTCTGCTTCAGGCTCAAAGAAAATTGGAATGATGAATGAGATTTACCTGAAGGAGATTTCATAAAATGTTCTCAGTAATAGCTTCATTCTTTAATCCTGTGTTTTAAGAACCTTAAAAAAGTTATGTTGAGTTTCTTTCATTGAAGTATAGCAGCTACTTCATCCTCCCTTGAAGGAAAAAGCAATCATAACTTGCAGTCAAAATGGCATTCGGACCTCTTGTTTATCTATTTACAAAATATTTTGATTGCTTTTTTTTTCTTGTTCTTTTTAATTTAGGTCTGTGTATTCTGGAAAATGAGTCTTCTGTTAGTCTTAGAGTGACGTTTTAGAACAATGAAGCATTGCCCATCATCAGAGGATTTATACACCTTCCTTTAACCAAGTGGCCCCATTCTAAGTCATCCTATAGCAAAGCATTGTGCTTGAGTTCTTCAAAGAACTCAGTATAATGCTTACTTAATTTTGCAATATTATATTTTAACCAGTCACAATTGGCTCCTTGTGTCTTTAAAAACATTTTTTTTTTAATTTATCTGTCCACTTATAAGAAAAGACAAAAGCTTGTCAGCTCCTGAATGTACTTTCTCTTTGAGGACATCTGTAGCTTGAATAGTTTTAGACCCTCCCCACAGTTCTCCTCACAGCAGCTCCCTGTTTTTACATCTCTCAAGAGGGGTTAATTCTTTACAGCTGTATCCTGCCTTCCAAGAATCTCACATGTGCAAATTATTAATCTTTTTCTATTGCTACAGTAACTCCCTAGGCCATTAACACCCCCTACCTAAAACTGGCCCTTTTCCAAGAAAAACTTTGGTATTCTTTCCCTGAAAAGATAATTTGACCTCCTTCAGTTTACATTGTTATTTAGAACAATTGTTAAGATATTGAATAGAAACTTACTTTCAAACAATTGCTGAGAAACAGAAGTTTAATCTGTAAGTTTAAATCTCTATTCATTGCTGTATGTTTTGGGTCTGAATTTTACATTTCACTTACTTAAAAACTCAGACTGCTTATACTTTTTAAAAGTGAACTTTTAATATTTTTTATTTGAGTAGATTCTGTGATACATATATCACACAGGTCTTTTTCTTTCTTTCTTCTTTTTTTTTTTTTAAATGGAAAAAAGCAATGTGCAGCTGTCCCTTCAATGTAAGGAAATTTTCTTTTCCTAAATGTGGCTTGCATGCATTTCTACATATAACGTATATGACACATATTTTGGTATATAAACACAATGTTCATTTGTAAGAAAGAAAACAATTAAACTCAAGGTACTATAATGAGCTCATTTATATTAATATACATATGTAGGCAAATCATAGCCTAGCTTCTCAATTTAATATGAAATATACTTAATTCTAGATGTTCAGATTCTTCAGGACGCATAAGATGACCACTGCTTACCCATATCTCTGCTCCTATAATCTACATTTTCATTTCTTCTTCATTCTTTAGCTACTGGTTGGATAATCTTAGGGCACCTCCAGCCTTCAAAATAAATAATTTATTTTGGAAGTTAGATATGTCATAATAAAGCATTATTCAAAGAATTGCATTTTTTAGTGATTACATGCCTCTAGTGGTGTCCCAGGCACAAGGCAGAAGGGCCAGTGATTTTTACCACCTGACAAGTGCAATAATCCCCCAGAACTGCAAGGCCTGCCTGAAGCATCTTATTACTGTTATGAAACAGAATTTATAAATAAAAATAAGGAAAACAGTCGGAACTATGCATTTCCTGGGCTTTACTGACATTGATATGACAGCCAATCAGAAATTTCCATTTATCTCAAGATTGCCAAACCAATAATTTTAGCAATAAGGCCCACCCTAAGAATTATTAAAATGTTTTGCCCCTAATATTTAAACATAAAAGAAGTTTAAAGGTAAGTTCATTATAATTTAGACATACCATCATTTTAATATATACAGAAAACCTCCCTGTAGACCAATTAAAAGGAGCTTCCAAACAATACTGACTCTTAATTCACATAATATTATAACTCAAGCAAGTTACATTTCAACATTTTTAGATAAGCTATATAATAGAAGGAAAAAAGGATTAGGATAATAGTGACATTTGAATTGCATTTTGTATTATTTCAAATGCATTTTAACAGGCTTTATGACTGAAAGAGGGAATAAGAATGCAGAAGGGACAAACTTGTGTAGATTATTTTTTCATTACATGCATTATTCCAGTTTAAAAATGTCAGTTGCTTGTTATGTTAACTAAGAATGCATTCACTATTGTACATATCTAAAGCTTGAGTTAAACTGAAAATTTTGCAAAGGACAGATACAAAGAAGTGATTTTTTCTTCTCTCTGTATATAAAAATAGAACTTTCAGAAATGTCATGGCTGACACATTTAGCTGCTGGACATTGAAAATCCTCTTTCTGACTCACAACCTGTGACTGGAACTCTGTCAGAGTAATCAAGAGATGTTATACCATACAGCACAAACAGTTGGGAAGGCTTTGCTATTTGGCCTTATTTTTAAAGCAAAAGAGATTTAAATTTGGATCATAACATGAATAAATATTTCTCAGACTCTTCATTTTCAAAAGACAGAAAAGAATTAATTGCATCAGGCCTTTATCTGTGCAGCTTATTATCTAATTTAACCAGTGTTTTATGAGCATGTTGAATACTGAAACAGTAATATGCTAAAAGATCTACATGACTGAGTGGATGTCTATGGGAGACTGAATTACTTTTCTGAGATTATATTACCATTAGTAATGAACATGGCAACAAAGGCAAATGGAATACTTTAAAATAACACACTTCAGAAATTAAAATTTTAATCCATAGGTAATATTTATCTCTTTTTGATCTTGTATATAAATAATTAGAGTCCCCTTTTTCAAAAAGGATCAAGGGAATTGTGGTATATCATATTAAGCCCCAGAACTCTAAAAATTCAGAAAGCTGGATATTTAGGGTTTCATTTTGTGTGTGACTGTTTCCGCCAGTGCATACTTTAAGGAAGATTTTTGTTACACTTGTCAGTTTTGTGAAAATGGAATCTGATTGATTAGACATTGACATAAACGTCTATAAAATGGATCAAATCAAACTTAGATAAGTTAATAGTAAGTGCTCAGTTCTTCCTAGTGTTTAAAAATTACCTAAGTTGTATCTTGTTGACTTTCTCTCACTTTTAGGAGATAGTAACATCTAAACTTTTCAAAGTGAACGAATGACCTTAAGATATTTAGGTGGTTATGAGGATGTAGATGATTATAAAAGGTACTACCATTTAAAGGAAGATATTTCAACTGGTCATTGATTTGGACTCCAAGTTTTATATAATAATATTTACACTCATCTTTCATGGAACTATGGAACCTACTCATATTCATGCAGATTGGAAAAAAGTTATGTTAATTCTCCCCCATGACTGAGTCACTCAGTTCTAGTTGACTATAGGGCAAGCTAGGCGGTAAAAGTTTTTCTGATAGTATGATGGCTTTAGAGTTAGGTGAAAATTATGCCTTTGACAGTTACTAGCAGTGTGGCTGTGGACAAATTAATCTTTGTGAATCTAAATTTTCTCATTGTTATTACTAGCAACTCAAAAGCTCTGAGGTCTAATGGAGCAGGCAATGCCATGAAGAGGCTAGCACAATGTCTGGCATGCAGTAATAAGTAAAATGAATTACTCTTCTCTTCTTCAAGTATATCCATTTCAAAGTTTGTTTTGCTCTTTTTTGTCCAAATTCTAAGTGCCTTATTTTCCCTGTGCATACATTTCCCAAGGATTTTATGGTTTGCCCTGTTAGTCCAAGTTCATACAAAGGAGCCATATCTCAAAATCCAATTTTCCCTGAATGTATCTACCAGAGCATAACTATTCTCTTACCATTGCTCTGGTTTTAATCTCTTTGAAGATTAAAGAGCTTCTCTAGAAGCATATCATTCTAGGGGCTAACAGGTTAATGTATTATTATAAACATAAAAAATTAGAGAATTTTAGAACTTGAAAGAACTAGAAGAGTCTGTATGTATTCTCAAAGTGAAGGGAAGACTAGAATTGAAACAAAGTAGAGTGAGCATGCATCTGTAGAGGGTACTTACTGTGAAGCTCAAGCTGAGTATGGCCAGGCAGAAATTAGGGCTTTGTTTCAGGCCAGATATTTGGGTATTTCAAGGAAAAAAATGAAATCTAGATTTTTATGTAAAATATTTCAGTTAAAAAATTTCTTATATTTAAAAACCTATTCTAAATAAAATATGTCTGCTGGCCATATCTAGACAGCATCGTATTAGAACCTCTGATAGGTCATTTAATGTCAATAAGTTTGTAATAAGATTAAGAAATTGAAGCCCAGAGAGCCAAGTATTTTCTCAAACAAGAGTATACCCCAGGTCCCCAGACCCATGATTTAAGAATGCCACCTTTACCCACTTCTGCCTCTTCATTCCTCTTAACGAACATATGATGTTTTAGAAGTGTTTTTATTTTCTTTTCGTCAAAAGTGTAATATGTAAATGGTTACACTAAAGAATCCATCTAGTTTCTAGCCTCCCAGGAGAAGCTTGTGTATAGCAAATTCAATCAAGAAACTATTACTCTAACTTTTTTAAAAGTTTGTATAGATTCTCCAAATATATTTGTTTGCTTTCCTATCCACCTTTACCACATTCCTGAGTTATTTATACTTTGAAATTATTTGCCTTGAGTTAATTATTATGTTTCTTTTCTTTTCTTTTTCTTTCTTTCTTTTTTTTTTTTTTGAGAGAGTCTCATTATGTTGCCCTTGGTAGAGTTCCATAGCATCACAGCTCACAGCAACTTCAAACTCTTGGGCTTAAGCAATTCACTTGTCTCAGCCTCCCAAGTAGCTGGGACTACAGGTGCCCCACCATGCCTGGCTATTTTTGTGTTTTTGTTGTAGTTGTCATTTTTGTTTAGCTGGCCTGGGCCGGGTTTGAAACCACCACCATCAGTGTATGTGGCTGGCTTTATAACCTCTGTGCTACAGAGGCCGAGCCCATTATTATGTTTCTAAAGATAGTGAAATATAGTAGGACAATAATAATGTGTTACAGAACTCAACTATGCAATTTAACTATTTCTTTCTTTGATATTGACTTGAAATGCTTCAGATTAATTTCTGTCTATATGTAATTTATTCAGTCAAGTTTAGACATTTAGAAATCCAAAGATTAATATTATGGACATATTCCTTTGGAGAACATCAGCATGTTATTTCTGTGTTATAAAAATGAAAAGGTTCCTTTGTGCATGGAGATTTATATATTTAATGTGTCCCTAAACTCTGAAATCTGAAAGCTGATTAGCAGTATGTGAACAAAGTTGAGGTATTTTTTATATTTTTACTTTAAATTATAACCCAAGTGAAAATTCTAGTTGGCAAACTTCTCTATATTATTATACATAGCTCAGCACCAGTTTTTAAATCCAAATCCTCTTAAGGCTTCTCATTTAAATATTTGAATTTTAATGTGGTGCACCTACATTTGAAACAAAATCCAGATCCACCCTGGCAATGTACTAATTGAACAAAGCTGTCCATTCCAATTGTGGGTAATGGGGATTAGGGTGTTCACAAATGAAATCCATTGATCAGGTCACATGGTATCATTTCAGGGCTGTGAAACATTGCTTGCTACCTTTGGTTTTGCACTTCCCTTGAGGTGCCCACTCTTTTCTGTGACCCCAGCTCACTTCAAGATTTTTAAATTTGCTGCTAACTAAGGTGGATGCATTTTCTGACCTTACTGATGGGAATAGAATAGAACTTTCTCAAGTGCTGTAGGAACTAATTAATATGTATATGATTCCCAGAAACAATCATTATTTTATGTATTTCTTTGAAAGAGAGTCATGCAGTAATAATGGTTAATAGTGTTAAGGACGTACCCAACTCCAATTTAGTTTAGAGAGATTTCTTATTTAAATCCAATGTTTTATTTAGATACAATATTTATCTAAAATTTAGTAGATAAGAAACAACATTATTATCTAATATTTATCTAAAATCAGTATTATCTACACACGATATTTTATTTCATGACTTAAAATACCTCACATAAATTTGTGAGTGTGTAAGTGTGAACATATGAGGTTATTATATTATTTTTAAATTGTCTTTCTTCAATTGACAAGAAGAAAGAGCTCCCTTGGTATCTGCAGGAGATTGGTTCCAAGACCATCAAAGGATACCACAACTACCACAGACTCAAGTCCTGAACTTAGCCTTGTGAAATCTGAAGATAGGAAAAGTTGGTTCTCCATATGCATCAATTTTGAATTCCAAGAATGCCATATTTTTGATCCACAGTTTGTTGCAGATGTGAGACCTGCCAATATAAAGGGCCAAATGTAAACATTGAAACAAACTTCAAATATAAATGGACCCACACCATTCAAAGCCATACTATTCAAGGGTTAACTGTAGTACATGAACAACGAGCTTAGAAATTACAAAACTTCAAATCTTTTTAGAAATTTAAAACATGAACATGAGCTTAGAAATTACAAAACTTCAAATCTTTTTAGAAATTTAAAACTTTACATAAGATTAAGGTGATAATTAAGGGAAATATTGTAGTTATTTTATGTAATTTACTGTAACATATTGGATGATTACAAACGGAACAAAACACTGTAACAGACATAAGAAACACCATGACAGATAAATCTCTCAGACTGAAATGTAAAGCTACAGATATCAATCCTTAAAGGCATTCTCTACTGAACCTTATTCACCTAAGTTGGGACCTCAGTTGCTGATGACACACGCCAAAATAGAAACACAAGCATGAGAGTATCAGAAGAGGGTACCTATTGCTAGTAGGTGGTTATCCAAGCACAGCAGCCAGTGTCAAGGTGCACATGGGGTTGAATATAAGGTGAAACCTTCTGTTCAAGGACAGGACCAGGCCCTACACATTAATATGTGTCAGATTTTTGAGGCAGGGAAATAAGAGTAGAGCTATTACAAAAACACTGAGTTACTAAATTGGAAGTGTAAAATGGAAATCTGAGCCAAAGATTGGTCAAATACTTCATCCTTTGACTTGAAAACTTCTTTAACTTGCTCCCCAGGCCACATAGCATAGAAGCTTTACGGACTTGAGGTGTTAAGCACCTCTTTCCAATCATGAGATAACTACTGAGTTATGCAGACACATGAGCGTGACCCATGGGTACCAAGCTAAAAATTAAAATTAGAATGAAAATACTGTGTGGTGTTATGAACAATCATACCATATGGGGAAAAATTTACAAATTGATTCCAGACGAGAGATTAAATAAATAAAACAAAGTCAAAAGTAAAGATAAAATCACCCAGAACAGCAGTCCTTAGGGAAAAAAATCATAATCCAGAGTTGCTACACTATGTAATCTAAAATATTCACTTAGTAACAGCAACAAAATAAAGAACTATGCAGATAAACAGGAAACGTGCGACCCACACTCAGGAGAAATAAACAAAAAAAGCAGTTTCTGCAGAGATCTATATCTTCAATTTATCAGACAAAGATTTCAAAGCAGCTATTGTAAATATTTCATAGAGCTAAAGGAAACCATGTTTAAAGAGTGGAAGGAAAGTATAATGATAATAACTCATGATATAGGAAATCTTAACAAAGAAAGATAAATATTAAAAAGAAACAAAGGGAAGTTCTATAGTTTAAAAATACAATATTGGAAGTAGCAAATTAACTAGATGAAATCAATAGCAGATATAACATGAACAAATATGTGTATTACATTGCAGAAGAAGGAATTAGTGAACTTGAAGATCGAGCAATAGAAATAATTTAATCTTAAGAAATATAGGAAAAAGATTGAAGAAAAGTGAATGACATATCAGATACCTATTGGTAACTTTATTATTTTTTTTTAATTTTTTTTGTACAGACAGAGTCTCACTTTATCGCCTTTCGTAGAGTGCCGTGGCATCACACAGCTCACAGCAACCTCTGACTCCTGGGCTTAGGCCATTCTCTTGTAAGACTCAGCCTCCCGAGTAGCTGGGACTACAGGAACCCACCGCAACACCCAGCTATTTTTCTGTTTTGCAGTTCGGCTGAGGGCAGGTTTGAACCCGCCAGATGAGCCACAGGTGCCTTCTTTTATTGGTAACTTTAATTATACCAATATATGTGTAATGGTGTTCCAAGAAAAGAAAAGAGAGAGAAATATTGGAAAAGTAATGATCAAAAAATATTTTCACATTGATGTATAATAATGTATAGATCCAAGAAGCTCAGTGTATTCCTAGAAGGATAAAGACAAAATGATTCATATGTTGGCCCATCACAGTAACATATTTAAACCAAAAGACAGAGAGAAAATACTGAAAGCAAACAAGAGAACAGCAATAGGATTAATGGCTATTTTTTCTTATCAGAAAAACTGAAAGCAAAACGTAGTGTAGCCACATGTTGCAATGTCGAAAAAAAAGGGGAATTTGTTGCCAGCATTTCTGCTTTGGAAGCAATATTAGTGGAAATTCTTCAAGTTGAAAGAAAGTAACTATGGGAAATAACAAAGAGAAATGAAGAAAGGGTGCCTGAAAATATATAAGTAAATATAAAAGATGGTATAAGTACATTTTTCTCTTTATTTTAATTTTTCCAAAATATACAATTGTATCAAGCAATAATTAAAAATTATCTTGGATTTCTTACATATAGATGTAGTATATGTGACAATAATAGTGCAGAAGTGATGGAACAGAATGGATCTATATTGGAACAAGTTGCTGTTTTTATTGTCTTATGTCATATTAACATTTAAGTTGGTGTTAATATAGATTTGGATAAATTAAGATGTATTTTAATCTTTAGAGCAGCCACTAAGAAAATGTCTTTTAAAAAGTTTAAAATATCAACAAAGGAGTTAAAATCCTAACATTACATTATTTAACACAGAAAAATGCAGTAAAGGAAAGAGAGAAATAAAAAGACATGGCATAAATTTTTTAAAAAATAGAAAAATGATACATATAAATCCAATCATATTAGTATTACATTAATTTGGAATGGATTTAGCATTCTGATCAACGTAGAGACTGTTAGATGGAATAATAATGCAAGAATCAACTACATATGTTCTGTTAGAGACTATCTTGAAGTGTATATTCAGAAAGAATAACAAAGTTGAGAGCCTTATATTGTCCTGTTCTTAGACCTTGCTAATAAAGCTACACATATCGGGCGGCACCTGTGGCTCAATGGGGTAGGGCACTGGCCCTATATGCCGGAGGTGGCAGGTTCAAACCCAGCCCTGGCCAAAAAAACCCCCCAAAAACAAAAAATATAAAGCTACTGTGTGGTATTGGTGTAATGTAAGATCAGTGAAACATAATTGAAAGTCAAACATGAATCCTTATGTATATGGTCATCTTGTTTTCAACATAGTTGATGAGACAATGTAATGGAAAATTGAAAGTCTTTTCAAGAAATGGTTCTAGAAAAATTAAACATCCATATGCTAAATAAAGGAATTTTATCCATTACCTCACAATGTACATTAAAATTAACTCAAAATACATCATAAACCTAAATGTGATAGTTAAAACTATAAGATTTTCATAAGAAATCATAGGAGAAAATCCTTATGAGGCTTAAGTAAACATTTCCTAGATAAGCCACCAAATGCAAGATTTATAATAGCAAAAAATGACAATAGGGACTTGATCAAAATTTAAAACTGTTTAAAAGACAACATTAAGAAAATAAGAAAAAAATGAGCCCAGGCTAGTAAAAGAAATATTTTCAAAGCATACCTGATATGGTATGAAACAAAGATTTGTTTCCTGAATATATAAGGAATTCAACAACACAGTAAGAAGACAACTCAGTTAAAGTACAACTGTGGTAGCCAGCTTCCAGTTGACTTCCAACATCCTTATCTGTTGACATTCTCTGTGTAGTACCCTCCCATGTTGTATCATAGCTGGACTATGTGACCAATAGACTGCAGCCTTAGTGATGATAAGTCACATCTAAGGCTAAATCATAAGCCATGGAGGCTTATGCCTTGCTCTCTGTGTCTTGTATCAATCCTTCTTAGGGAAGCTAGATAACATATTATATGAGACTCCCAACTAACAGTCTAGTGAGAGAGACACTTTGGAAGTGGATACTTCAGTACTAATCAAGCCTACAGGTGACTGACATCTTAAATGAATTGCTATGAAAGACCCTGAGCCAGAAACACTATCCTGAGGCAAATCTTACTGGATTCTTGATACCCACAAACCATGTGAGATAATAAATATTTTTGTTGGTTCTAAGTCACTAAATTTGGAACATTTTGATCCAATTTGTTCCAATTGAAGCAATTGATAACTAATGCAATAGATAAAAGATTTGAATGGATACTTCTTCAAAGATGATCTAGCAATGGCTAATAAGTACATGAAAAGACAATAATATCTTTAGTAATTAGAAAGATTCAAACTACAATGTGAATTACACTACAAACACACTAAAATGGCTGTAATAAGAAATATTAACAATACCAGGTATTGGTGAATGTGTGGCAAATTGGAATCGTCATACACTGCTGGCAGGAACCTAAAATGGAAAAACAATTTCTTAAAAATTTAAATATAAACTTACCATACAATCCAAAAATTCCATACTTAGATATCTATCCAAGAGAAATAAAAACATGTCCACACAAATACTTATATGTGGTTATTTACTTCAGCAAACTCATAACGTCCCTCAATGGGAAGAAATCTGAATGTCCCACAACTTGTGAATGGATAAACAATGGAACAACTATGCAATTAAATAGTTTTGAGCAACAAAAAGGAGCAAAACCATTAGTAAATGTTATAATGTTGATGAGCATCAAAAATATTATGCTAAATGGAAGAAGCTAAATACAAGAGACAATATATTCTGTTATTTCACTTGTATATTATTTTCAGAAAATTCAGACATGTACAGATAAAATGCAAATCAGTGCTTGAGTCTGGGGTTGGGAGTGGGAACTGACTGTAAATAGGTAAGGAGCAACATTGGAGAGTAATAAAAATGTTGTGACCGTTGATTGTGCTCATAGTTGCACAACTCTATAAATTCATTGCAATCATTAGTCTGTGTACTTGTGATTGGTGAATTTATGGTAAGTGTACCATATCTTAATAAAGTAGTTAAAAATAAAATGAAAATGATATAAAGTACCAAGGTAGTGGCTGAATTTAATTCTAAATAAAGCTCTAGAAAAAAATTCATGAATGTGTAGAAATTAAGGTGAAACTCAAAAGTTGAAGCACTTGTGGTAGGAGTTTAAAGACAACCGTAGTTCTATTCAGATGAAAGATTAAAGATGCAAAAATGTGTTTACATGATTAGGAGTCTGGTGTCTCTAGTTGTGGCAGGTAGAGTGAAGAGCAGATTTGAAAGGACAGACTAGGTTTGACGTCATTCAGTAGGCCATGTGGAAGAAATACTGCATAATCTCCAGGCCTGATCTCTCCTTTGTGGCTCATGCTTAAAAAATATATTTGTGGGGGAGGAGCCAAGATGGCGATCTGTAGCCAGCTTTCCGCAGGGGTTCCCGTCCAGAAGGAGAGTTAAAGGATAGAAACTCAGCAAGAAAGCTGATGGTTTGGATCTGGTCAAAGAAACGGTCAAAGAACGTACATCAACCCTGCTGGGGCGACCTAAGACCCAGAGGACACAAACAAAAAAGGTACAGAGCACATCATCAAGTGGATGGGAGTCCCCTCCCCCATAAGAGTGGCTTGCAGTATACTCCATACCTCCATACAAACAAGTGAGCAGAGTTCAGATGTCCTCCCACTCTACCCCACGGGAGAGACCCTCTAAAAACCAGACCTCCTTCCCCTACTAGGGTGCTACTGCACCCTCCCGCCAGGCATAAAACTGTATATACTCTCTACCTGCAAGTTAGAGTTCCTGGTATTCCCCTCCACTCTCACCCTGAGGTCTGGAGGCCCCTCCCCCACAGAGTCCAGATTCTTGGAGATTTTCTTGAGGGGTGCGCATGGGGCGTGGACTGTTGCTGATCTGTGCTCATTTTCCAGCTCGGGAGTGGTGAGAGGAAAGTGAGCTGAGAGGAGACCCAGTTAGAAAGAAGGTCCCCTGAGGCACGAAACAGCAACCACAACTGCGGGAACAATAGCAGGAGAGCTCGCACCCCTGGGGATGTTTTGAGGAGACATGCCCAGTCTTCTGGGTGGCCAGGGGAAGCAGGCAGCTTCTCTGGTGGTAGCCACTGGCAGAGTGGACCAGCAACCAAGGCACGTGAAGGATATGCCTGAGGCGGTACCAACTGGGAAAGAGCACAGGGATTAGAATACTCCCAGAGACAACTGATAACCAGGACGAGGCTACCTTGTTTACATTCAGACTAACCTGGCCCTCAGGGGATGAAACCTGAGACAAAGGGCTGGAACTCACAGACTGAGTCAGACCTATTTGCAGCCCCAGTCTGATCAGGGAAAATAGCCTTGACAGAAATAAATTCTGCAAACTTGTTCTGTTCCAGCAGTAACATCAATCAGGGACAGGGCCAGAACTGAGTGAATTGCCCCAGCCCCTATCAAGTGCCAGGTTGTCAGGCCTCACCTCCCCTGTCAAACAGTGACAGGGAGTAGCGGACTGGTTGAAGAGCCACAGACCTCACTGTGACCCAGGCAGGTGCAAACCTCTGGAGCATCTGCTCATTGGAGGAAACTGGATCACAACTGTTAACACCGACTGGGTGTGGTCAAGGTGGGGAAGGAGGCATCAACCTTCCCAGGCTAATCTACTTGCTGGGGGGGGGGGATATTCCTGAGCTCACAGAGCACTGGGGTGAATTATACTAGAGCTTCTAACAGATCCCTGCTACCTAGTTGCCAGAGACTTTTTAACTCTTCCATTTGAGATTGGTGCTGTCTAGAACAATTGATTGGGACCGCTTCAACTGGGCTAATCACCCGAGGACTTTCCAAAGTGGTACCCTGAGTGTATGGTAGTGGGAAAGTTTGATTTGGCTTTTCCAATTGTTGCCTGTGGGGGGGGGGTGCAGTGACTTAACTGCTGGTATTTCTTCACAGCTCAGATTTCAATCCAGAGTAACAGATTCTCTAGGGTAAGACAAAGACCAGCTGAAAATAAGACAGAGCCACTTAACCCCACCACAACAACAAGGTCTCCAGT
>CAUYON010067782.1:0-33364 GCA_963573935.1 Arctocebus calabarensis | reverse complement strand
GATGGCTGCAACCAAAAAATGGCCGGGTGTTGTGGCAGGCGCCTGTAGTACCAGCTACTTGGGAGGCGGAGGCAGAAGGCTCGCTTGAGCCCAGGAATTGGAGGTTGCTGTGAGCTGTGATGCCACAGCACTCTATCCAGGTGACAGCTTGAGGCTCTGTCTCAAAAAAAAAAAAAAAGAACCACTGTAGGGGGCGACACCTGTGGCTCAAAGGAGTAGGGCACGGGCCCCATACATGGGAGGTGGCAGGTTCAAACTCGGCCCGGCCAAAAACTGCAAAAAAAAAAGAAAAGAACCACTATAGAGACTAGGATGGGACAAGTTTCCACAGAGAAATCTGAGTGGGTGAGCATTCAGGCCACTATGTCCTATAGTGAACACACTGTCCTTGAAATGGACTGCTTAAAAAAAAAAATTACCCTCACAGTAGCAGTAATAACCTACACTAAGGGTAGGTCTGAGAACCAACTGCTTGTGAGCTGGGAGGATCTTAGAATCTGCCGACTCTTCCTCCTCCTGGTCAGGAAATGCCAGGCCTTTGATGGCTCTTATTTAAATAGACCTGCCTAAGTCACTTCATTTCTAATTAACTTCAACTCACCACTTTTACCCATGCACTGAAACCACAGTTTAACTTAACACTGGTATTCTAAATTCTTCCCCCACTGTTTCCCAAATCTGTTCCGTATCACAGAGACAGAACTATTTAGTGCTGAGAAACCTCCAACCAAATTGTCACTTCTCTTGTACGCAGAAATTATTTTCCTTCACTGGGGCTGGTCAGTGACACATCGTGACACTTTCCTTTACGATATTTCACCAAATTTCAGCAAAGAAGCAGCCTGGGTAGCGAAGAAAGCAATACTATCATCAAACGTGACTATGGGTAGCTGTCAGTCTTACAAAAACAAAGAAGGACCCTGTGGAAAATAAGGTGAAACTGAATGGGTAGCCTGCCTCCGTCCCCCGCGTCAAGCGCGGAGAGGGCGTCGTCCCGCCTGGGCACTGGATTCCAGCCCCTGTGGCTTTCGCGTCTCCCTCTGTGGCTCCGGTGGCTCCACGGGACTCGGCAGGATCCAGGTGTCTGAGGTCTGTGTCCTCTGCACTCTGGCTACAGCCACTAGCCAGCTACGGAGCAGGGTGACCCACCAACCGAGAGCGGGAAGCCCCCTGTTTTAGAAGGCGTTTTAAATTTCAAGGATATGCTGTGAGCTGTGAAGGAAACACCAGGAGGCCAGTGCCCACGAGCAGCTGATCAGACCTCTCTGTCAACATGCTGGCGGTGTCCTCTGAGTGACAGGAATGAAATAGCCAGACTTTCTGGAACCAGAGGGTCAGACCAACGTGAGCTCAGCTTTCCATCCGGGCCAGGACTGTGATCCTTTGCGTGATCTCTAGCGTGCTTTACAGAGTACGATCTTAGGGAGAGTCTGCCAATAGCTGATCTCAGTAGAGGTCTGGGGGTTTCAGAATGGGCAATAACACTCATTTACCTCGTTGTAGTCCATACGGTGCCCTGCCATGCGGCTGCCTGTGAAGACTCAGTCCATGGAACCATTCGAAGCAATATTACACCGTTAAAGGGGTGATCCTGCCCGGGAATCAATGCTCCATGCTGACTCCAAAAGTGGAAAGCACATAGCAGGGCTGGCTGGAGAGCAACGCTTTTATCAAGAGTGGGAAACGCACCAGCATCTTGCCACTAAACTGCCTGCCAGCCCCCGCTGGGGCCTGGAAATCCACACACCAGAAACTGGGTCTGAGACAGAAGTGCTTTCTATGAAATGTGCTGTAGGCACAATACTATTTTAGGTTCAAATCACAGTTCAGTGAATACAAAAAGAGAGGGGATAATTCTAAGCATGGGTGAAAATGACAAGATTTTCTCGGGAAAGTTTATAATCAGTAGTTTTGATATTTCCTGGGAAGGAAAATCATAAAATCACAAGATTTTAGAGCAGATAGGGATCTTGGATATCAACTAGATCAATTTCCTTATTTTGCAAGATAAAAACAACTGTAGATGTAGACTAATGTCTCCCACCCCCTAACAACCAGCCAGTTAAGAACAGGTGAACAGGTTTCCATTGAAGGGGAAGGAGCCAGGAACAGGTTTCCATTGAAGGGGAAGGAGCCAGGAACAGATTTCCATTGAAGGGGAAGGAGCCAGGTGGAAAGGGAAGGAGCCAGGTGTGAGGCCGGTCCTGAGGAGGGCAGAGCCCGGTAGGATTCCCCAGGAGCCAGCTGGACACTAGGATCAAGTCTCTGTACGGATAAATCCAAATGCTGGAAGGGCAGATAGAAGCAAAACGAAACAGACATTATAAATTATAATATGATGCTGCAGATTAAAATAAAATTGCACATGCATTTCTGGGGACCCTTTAAGTATTCCTATAAAATGTGGCAATAAACACTCTTCACCAAAGGCAGGCCTCAGTCTTGTGTATTCACTCATAATAAAGTTAAATAAGATGTGAATGAATAGAGAATGAATGAAACCAGGCCTGGTTGGGCGGGGGGCAACTACAAGCTTCTGCATGTAAGTTTAGAATAGTAAACTGTATCACTAAAAATATGTACTATTTGACATTTAAAGAGGGTCGTTTCCCAAACTTTTGGACAATGCTGTATTCTCACTCTGCTTCTCAGAATTCCTTTCACAGCTGGCTCTATAGACGTTTACATTCTGCACTATTCTTAGCTCTCAGCTAGGTCGATAGCAGTTGGAGAATTCCGGGGAGTCCTCAACGCCAAATTCCAGGACATGAAGCTGATACCTCTGCTTCAAAACCCTCTTTTTTAAATAAATGCATGATTTTAGAAGATTTTGATTATTAAAAGAATGCTACTTATAAATATAAAATAGACTAAATAAAAAATATATATATAAAATAGACTAAAACAAAGATTTTTCTATAGCAAACTCTTAACAACCATTTCAATGAAAGCTTACAATAGAGGTGGCAATAGGGATGATAAATATATACTTTTTAAAAACATGATCAGATTTAATAAATGATTTCAGTACCAAAATTTCAAAGAAAATTGATACTTTGCACAGTATAACAATTCAATCAATAAATTGGATAAATAATACTGAGTGCATAACTCAATTTCAGATTAATTCAGTGGTCAAATATTTTCTGAGCACATACTATGGGCTGGTACTAAATGCTTGTGAGCAGAAGAAAAAATTCCAGACTCTGTGGAGCTTTCATTCTGGTGGGGAGAGAAAGTGAGCAAAAAATAAATATTTTCTAAGGTGGACTCATATAGCTTAAAAGACTTTAGGCACTGTGAACCCCGTGAAAATGCTGAATTTTAACCCATGTTGTCGGGTGTAAAATCCAGAAGGCAATTGTTGGAAGAGAGGGATCACCAGTCCTCTTAATCAGAGAACACTAATTGTTGGCCAGGCATGGTGACTCACACCTGTAATCTTCGTGCTCTGGGAAGCTGAGGCATGTGGTTTGCTTGAGCTCAGGAGTTCAAGATTAGCCAGAGCAAAAATGATACCCCGTCTCTATTAAAAATAGAAAAACTAGCTGGGCATTGTGGCAGGTGCCTCTAGTCCCAGCTACTTAGGAGGCTGAAGCAAAGGGATCACTGCAGCCTAAGAATTTGAGCTACGATGCCGGGACACTCTACCCAGGGCAACAGAGTGAGACGCTGCCTCAAAGCAAAAAGAAAGAATACTAATATACTAATGTCTGACAGATGCACCTCGTGTGACATATCCCAAAATCGCATTCATTTTTTTCTTCCTTTGTTTTCCTCTCTAGTGACAGCAGCACCAGGTAGCTGTTGCCACACCAAAACAAATCTGGCAGTCATGCCACTTCCTCCCTGCTTTCTTTTTCTTTTTTTTTTTTTTATTTATTTACAATTTTTCTTTTTTTATAATTTTATTGAATCATAATTGTGTACATTGGTGCAATCATACGGCATGATGTGCTTCATATACATTCAGAAATATTTTGATCATACTGTTACAGATAGCCTTCATGGCATTTTCTTGATCACTATATAAAGACATTGATACTCTATCTTTAATAAGTTTCACCAGTACTGTGCTAAGATGCACCGTAGGTGTGTTCCCACTAATTGCCCTCCCTCCACCCATCCTCCCTCTCCCCTCCCTTTCCCCTTTTCCTGTATTCCTATGCTATAATTGGGTTTTAGCCTTCATATGAAAGCTATAAATTAGCTTCATATTAGGGCTGAGTACATTGGATACTTTTTCTTTAAGGAGGAATTTGAAAAGACAACCAGGGAATTCAGGCACCCAAGCAAGGAGGCTTGTACAGACAGGCCTGTTTCCAGCAGGTGGGTGTGTGAGGGTTTATCCAAGACCACGTTTTCGCCGCTCTGGGGGACACCGTACAAGGTAAGACTCCCACTCTACTCCTGAGGTAGGAGCTGTTTTTAACCTGAGGATGGTCATTAACTAATGGGGGAGGCCGATCCCAGCTGTGTCCCTCGCTGCCTTACCATGCCTTTCGACCCTGGTGATTTCTGCACCTGTTAGCCTGGCTGCCAGCTGCCAGCGCCTGAGTTTCATCCCCAGGGGACTTGCTCTGAATACCAAAGTCCATTCTGGTTTTTGGTGCCATCAGCCCAAAACTAAGGGGATTTTAATGCCCCTGGAGGCAGTTCTCACATACTGGAGATGGCAAATTAGTACGTTAGATATCCACAGTGTCTCACAGTCTCCCTATGAGACTAATTACACACACTGGAGTAACTTGCCGATAATGGATAATTCTTTTCACTTCCTGTCTTAGTGGCCACTTTCTCGGACCTTTCCTTGTATCCTCTCCCAAATAAACTACCCCTCTTTTACTCTTCTTCTCAGGGTCTGTTTCCAGGGAAGCCACACTGGGCCGTGATTTCTTTCCTTTGACTTACGGAAGACTTTGCTGCTCCCTTCGGGATTTTTCTTCCATATCTCAGTAATGTGTGGCTGGTCAGTGGCCCGTCACTAGAATAATTTTAATTTCAAAGTAGATTAATAGGAGTTGACTGATACCTGCCTGTGCACATTCTCAAGTGATAATAAGTAGAGAATTACTCGTCAGCAGAGGCTTATGTCATAAGCCGACTGTCTAAATGATGAATATAGAATGAAATTAAACAGAATTGAGACAGATGGTTCTAGCTTTTGATAAATGTGCATATCTTTGTAATCAGATCATAAGTCTGCTGCCTGGAAGATCAATTGGGATATAATAACTTTGAAAACTAAATCATTTCATTGTTTGGCGTCTATGAGACATGGTAAAAAGCAAATTTCAATTTAATTGACTTAAAATATTGCTTATTGTCTTCCTAAGCACTTGCTTAAAAATGAAAAAGCAGATATGTTTCTTTGTCTCCTCATATAAAATTGTTTATTGTGCTATATAATTTCAGAAAATCATTTCAAAGCATTTTGTAGATTGATGGCTTTTGTTAGATAAGAAAGAAGAAATAAAAACATGTAAACTAATTAATGTCAAAATATCAGATGATAATGTTATAGAAAATGAGAATCGAACTGTAAAAATGTATCTGAGATTTTTAATTTTCTTTATATAAATTTATGGGCTACAAGCAAATCTGTATGCATGTTTATTCTGGGAAGAGGCTTGAGTATTTGGCATGCTACTATTTGCGTATTTACTTATGAGGCATTTTCAAATTAAATTCACATGCAAAATTTTAGTATAAAAATATTTGAAATATGCCATGTGTATCTGATTAATAAATACAAGCAATAAGAATCAAGAAAAATTTGCTTTGCTTTTAGGCTAATTACTTACAACATATGATTTTAACCTTTGTATGCAATCAGTAATGCTATAAATAACTTGCAAAGAGAAATTTATTGAATGAATCAGTGTCATTGTCAAAGATACTTAATAAAAAATGACTGACTTTAGTGGTGTTTTGAGAGAGATGGGATAGCACGGTATTATTCACCTGCTCCTTTTGACAGTACTTTGTTTGAGAATCTCCACTTTATTTAGTTGTTTTCAGTTTAAAGGAAAATACTATTTAGAAATGTTTGTTATTCAAATGAGCTGTAGCAACCAGATTGGCAATAGTGTAAATTAACTTCAACTTATTTCTAATGATGATCAAATTGACAAGATCTAAGTGCTAATTTCATTCTTCTAAAATGCTTTTCTTTGTCATCGCCTTGCCAGTATTCTCAAAATCAATCTTCTATTCTTTGAAGTGTCATTATTAAATCCTGGTACTTCAAAACAAATAAGAACAATGTGCGGGGGGGCTCTGCAGAGATGGAAACTGCCTATGGGGGGAACTGCATTCAGCGGTGAACGGCCCATCAGATAACGTGGGTTCACTCGGGGTAAATGCAGGTAGCTGACCCCACAGGACACCTGGACCCCTAAACGGGCAGCACAGCCACACTCTGCTTCCGTGATAACCCAGGCGGTGTGGAGTGGCATCAAGGAAGGGGAAGCTCATTAGAGAAAGGACCTAGTACAAAAGATGGTGACAAGTAGAAATGATTAGAATAAGTAAGCCTTATACACGAAAAGATGTTAAGTAGAAAAATCAGAGAAAACAATTAGGGCTGAAGTCCAGAAGTAGATGGGAGCTAAAACATGAAAGGTCTAAGAATCATTCAAAGATTAAGGCTGGTTTTTACTTAATAGTTTAAAAATTAACCAGCCCTGGCTCTGCACCTGTGACTCAATGGGCTAAGGCGCCAGCCACGTACACCTGAGCTGGCGGGTTCGAATCCAGCCCGGGCCCCCCAAACAACAATGACGGCTGCAACAAAAAATTATCTGGGCGTTGTGGCGGGCACCTGTAGTCCCAGCTACTTGGGAGGTGGAGGCAGGAGACTTGCGTGAGCCCAGGAGTTGGAGGTTGCTGTGAGCTGTGATGGCACAGCACTCTATCCAGGGTGACAGCTTGAGGCTCTGTCTCAAAAAAAAAATTAACCAGCCCTAAAAGATACTAGGAAGATATTTGTATCTTCTTAGATCCGGTATCTCTTAGGATAGGATATCATTTCTACTATATATATCCACACACACACACACATATATGCGCCCCCACACATATACACAATATGTACTGTGTACACATATAAAATATATCCCAAAATGAAGCCATGTTATCAAAATACCCACCAAACCCACCCAACCCACCCTCTGCAGACCTTTTATAACCCCATTTTTTTAAGTTTATTTTTTCCTTTTTTCAATAAGAGAAGGTAGACAGATCCGTGATGGTGAATGCTGCCTGTCCAGGCTCCCGTGGAGACAGCGTTCCTCTCTGAGACCCACCTACAGAGAAAGGGGGCAAAGCCAGACTTGTGTGCACGGTTACAGCGGCGCCCAGCACCCTCCAGCTTCCACCGCAGGGAAGGGGGCAAGTTTGTCTTTCTTCCCACAGAGCTGAGTGGTATTGATTTTATGCAGTTTTTGTTGAAAAGGTGAGAATGAATTTGGAACAGAAAGGGATAGAAATTATTTTCCCATTATATCCTGCTCAGCATATCTCCCCTCCCCCCAATAATGGGACAACCACCACGGTGTAGAGAAAAGAGACCTCAAGTTCAAGGCGACTGAGCATGAAGAAAAACGAAAAGAGTGCAACGTGCTCCTGGGACGGGAGAAAGGTTTTTAGGATTGGATCTGTGGGTGTTCTGTGGGGGCTCCTTCCTCCCTCCCTTGTCATCTTCAGCTTCACTTGGAAACCCTGGGAATTGAAGGTGAAAACTTTTAAAATAAATTGTCTCCGACTGATTGCTTGAGCCTGGCCACTCAATAAGAGAATCAGAAGAACGGGTAGGATCTTGTCTGGAATGGGCATTTTCTATCGGAATTGTGTTCCTATTTAAATTTCCTTTTCATTTCCCTGGAAAGGAAAGGCGATGCACAGAATTAAGCATTAAAAGTGTCAAGTTAGACTGTAAAATTATATGTGTACACTATAGATATGTATATGTGTTGCTCTTTTTAATGAGATTTTACTGTTCAAAAAAGCTTTGTAACTTTATTATTTTTACTTAATGGACTGATTTTTTCTGGATAACCACTTCACGGAAAAACGACTTCACAAATAGATACAATTTCAGCACAGCAGTCCAGTACCCGGGATGTATTTATCTGGAAAACATTGCACACATGCCAACATGAATTTTAGATTAAAGTGATATATACATGACCAATGGATTACATTTCTATGAGTAATATCAGAATAGGGTTGGTGTTAAAGCAGGGGTCATAAGGAGAAAAAAGTAATTTAGTTAAGAAAATAGAAAATGCTCTCTGTGATATAAATGATAGAATGGAACTCTAAAGCTCACTCTGTATGCATTATATAGATATTTCTTCTTAATGCCAAGTAGTTAGAGCAAACAAGGCATTTCCACTAGATATTTTTCTACATTTTGTCACTCAGTGACTGTTTTTATCTGTTTGTAATTAAAATAGCATTAAGCTGAAAAATTTTCAATAATACAATATTTCATAGCAAAGATGAAAACCCTTCACCAATTTTATAGACTCAATTATATAATAGGTGCGACTGTGCTGTGATGCAAAAATGGTAATACATTTTCTGAATTCTTTCAAAAGAAGATTTCAGTTTGTAACTGGGTTGCATACTACTTTCGTTGATTTTTGAATCATTTATGAACTTGTAATTTCTCTGAACAACTCTGAAGACTTACGGAGTAAGATTACAGTAACGCAGATATTCACCAATGACAACTTTATGTCTTTGCAGAAGGGATTTGGAAGATTCTTGCAGGGTGACAAAATGAGTCCCTCTCCACGCATGCGTGCTCTCACCTTTAAGTTTCTTGTTTGCTTATAAACTATTTGTAAAATGTGATGAATAATAACCACTCCCCAAATGTGGACATCTTAGCCCATTGCTAGGCTATGATGCCTAGTAGAAATCAATCGCATTTCATTGTTCTATAATACTATTATTTCTAAATCATTCAACTGCAGTGTAAGTGATATATTTTCTTCTAGATATCTAATAGTAATTGCCTCAGCCTATAATCAGTTTACATACATTTCCGAGGTCTCTGAGAACAGAGTTCTGCAAGCTGGGTGGCTTAAAACAACAGGAATGTGCTGTCTTGCGATTTATGCCGGAAACTAGAAGTTGGAAATCGAGGTGGTTTGCAAGGCTGCCTCTGAAGACTCTCGAGGAAGATTCTTCCTCCTCCCCCCACCTCAGCTTCTGGTGGCCTTACGCATTGTTTCCCTTTTCTTTTTCTTTTTCTTTCTTTTTTTTTTGGGGGGGGGCATATGACAGCATAACTTCAATCCCCTCCTCCATCTTCTTATAGCTGTCTTCTCTCTGTATTTACATTTTCCTTTTCTTTAAAGACAATAGTTATTTTGCACTGAGTGTCCACCCTACTCTAGTATCAGCTCATCTTAAATAAAAGCATTTGCAAAACCCCACTCTTAGATAACATCGTATTCACAGGTACTGGGACTTAGGGCTTCTGCTTTTCTTTTGGGAAACACAATTCAATGCATAACATGCTTCAAAATGCATCTAAAAACAAAACAATAATATAAATGTCAGCTATCATTAGGATATGACTTTCAACAAACATTGTTTAAATAGGAATGGAATTTTTTTTTTCTTTTGAGACAGAGTCTCACCATGTCACCCTCTGTAAAGTTCAGTGACATCACAGCTCACAGCAACCTCAGACTCTTAGGCTTAAGCAATTCTTTTGCCTTCATCTCCCAAGTAGCTGGGACTACAGGTGCCTGCCACAAAGCCCAGCTATTTTTTTTGTTATAGCTGTCGCTGTTTGGCAAGCCCAGGCCAGGTTCGAACCTGGCCAGCCCTGGTGTATGTGGCCAGCCCGCTAGCTGCAGAGCTACAGGTGCCAAGCCAGGAATGGATTTTTATTACATGTAAGAGTGCTGCAGTATTTATTACCTACACCAGCTGAAATTTTCCCAGCTTAACGTTAATAGTAGAGAACGAATCTTACATGTTGAACAATGAAAAGTTTCTCAAATGTCATTGAAAGACTCAAGTATTCTTTAAATGGGAATTTTTGTGCCTCAGAATTGGCACTGCCAATGGTAAGTGTTATGCAAAGCTAACATTCTACATGAGAAACTTGGAATTCTTATAAAAGTTACTAAAAATAAAGAAGTGTGTCTCTCGACACATCATTATATCTATCTACCTACCTACCTACCTACCTACCTTTCTTTCTATCTATCTATCTATCTATCTATCTATCTATCTATCTATCTATCTATCTATCTATCTATCTATCATCTATCTATCTATCTATCTCCTATCTGCAATTTATGTGGGATGAACACATTTGTTAAAAGAGCATACTTTTCTAAACTCCTTTTAAATTTTAGCAGATTTAGGGACTACAGCGTGTTTCTTGTTACATGCAATAGTATAATGCTGAAGTTGGGGCTTCAGGGCACCTATTGCCCAAATGGTTACAATGCACCTGTTAGGTAATTTTGACCCCTCAGCTTGCCTTGACACCCACCTTCATCAGAACGTCCAAAATTCATTGTACCACTGCACAGGACCATGCAGAACCAGTGTTTATCTCCCACTCAGACATGAGTATGTACAGTATTTGATTTTGCTGAGACACTTCCCTTAGGATAATAACCTCTGGATCCATCCAAATTGCTGCAAAAGGCATTATTCCACTCATTTTTAATGGCTGAGTAGTACTCCACGGCAGGTATTATGTGAATATACACCTCACATTTTTGTTCACCCATCAGTTGATGGGTTCCACATCTTTGCAATTATGGATTATGCATTAATAAACATAGGTGTACAAATGCCTTTTTGATATAGTGCCTTTTGTCTTTTTAGGAGAGTCGCAGTGTTGAGATTGCTGAATTGAATGGTAGATCTATTTTTAGTTCCTTGAAAAATTTCCATAGTGTTTTCCATAGAGGTTAACCAATATGCATTTTCACCTACCATATACAAGCTTTCCAGTTTCTCCACATCTATGCCAATACCTATTGGTTTTTTCTTTTGTTTTTGTTTACTTCTTAATAATGACCATCTTGACAGGAGTAAGTTAGTATGTATTGTTTTCAATTTGCATTTCAACGTTGATTCATAATGTTGAGTATTTTTTCATATATATTGGCCCATTTGTATCTTTTTTTTAAAAAAAAATGTATCTTCACATCTTTTGCCCACTGTTTAATGTTTTTTTTTTTTTTTCTTGCTGATTTGCTTGGGTTCTATATAGATTCTGGATTTTACAGCTTTGTTAGATAAATATTTATCTGTCATTCCACAGGTTGTCTTATTTGCTCTCTTGAGCAAGTCTTGCTGTGCAGAAGATTTTCAGTTTAATGAAGTTCAACTTTTTTTTGGTTGTGTTGCATTTGGCTTGGGGATCTTAGTCATAAATTACTTGCCTAAGCCAATGTCCAGAAGAATTTGTCCTAAGTTCTCTTCTAGAATTTTTATATTTTCAGGTGTGACCTTTAAGTCATTGGTCCATCTCTATTTAATTTTTTGTTTTGTTTTTAAATAAAATATTGTCTAACTTTTTAATTCAGGTTGATTTAATTTTAGTATGGGGGTAATACTGTTTTACTCTTCCATACGTGGCTTTCCATTTTATCAATACTCCTTATTAAATAAATATGGAATCCATTCCTCATTGCATAGCTTTGCTTGGTTTACCAAAGATCAGTTGGTTTGTTGTGCAGTTTTATTTCTGGCTTCTCTGTTCTGTTCTACTAATTTATGTGCCAATCATTATGTTTTGCTTAATGTTGCCTTGTAGTACAATTTGAACTTAGATAATGAGATGTCTCCATGTTTATTCTTTTCACTTAGGAGAGCATTGATTATTTGAACTCGTTTTTGGTTCCATGTAAAATTTAGGATTAATTTTTCCAATTCTGTAAAAGAGGACATGGTTATTTGGATAAGAATTGCATTCCATCTGTAAATAACTTCAGATTGTATGGACATTTTCAAGTGTGCACCCTTCCAGTGTATGAGTATGGGGTGATCTTTCATTTATTTGTGACATCAATTATTTCTTTTATAGTGTTTTATAGTTCTCCTCACAGAGATCTTACAACTCCTTGGTTAGGAATGTTTCTAGTGTGTTTTTTTTTTGCAGCCATATTAAATGATATTCAGTTATTGATTTCATTCTCATCTTGGTTGTTATTAGTGTACAGAAATGCTACTGATTTGAGTACAGCAGTTTTGCAACATGAATTTATTTCCCAGTTCTAGGATTTTCAAGATATAATATCATATCATTGGCAAACAGGGATAGTTTGAACTCTTATTTATTTATTTTTGCTTTGGATATAGTTATTTTCTTTCTACTGTATGGCTGCTGATTGCTTTGACTAAGACTTCCAGGACAACACTGAACAGAAGTAGTGAACGTGGTCACCCTGGCCTGGTTCTACCTCTTACAGGAAATGATTTCGACTTTTTGCTACTGAGTATGATGTTAGCTATGGGCTTGTCATTTGCAGCTTTTATAATTTTGAGGTATATTCCCTCTAGGCCCATGAAGGAGTGCTGAATTGTATTTAATATTTTAATCTATTAAAATGATTATGTGGATTTTGGTGTTGCTTCATGTGGCACACCACATTTATTGATTTTTGTGATGACTCATCTTGGACCCATGGGATGAGACCTACTTGGTCATGGTGAATTATTCTAATATCCCATTGGGTTTAGTTTGCTAGCATTTTCCTGTCAATTATTGCATCGATATTCATGACGGACACTGTTCTGTAATTTTCTTTTTGTTGTCTTCTCTGGGCTTTGGAATCAGGGGGATGCTGGCTTCATGGAATGAACCAGGAAGGATTCCTGTCTTCTGGATGTTATGGAAGAGTTTCAGGAGCCCACATGTTAGTTCCTTGTAAACTAGTCGAAGTCAGTCTTGAATCCATCTGACCCTGGATTTTGTTGTTGCTATGGTTGTTGGGAATTATTTTTTTTTTATTACCGAAGCAATCTACTCATTATTTTTCTGCTCAGAGTTTCTATTTCTTCCTGATTCAGGCTTGAGAAAAGTTTCCCCCCAATTTTCCTGTTTCCTCTACATTTTCTAATTTATGTGCCTAGAGGTGTTCCTAACAGTCTTGGATGTCCTTTTGTGTTTGCATAGTTATAATGTCTTTATTTTTTTTATTTCCAGTTTTGTTTTTGTTTCAATTTCATTCAGCTCTGCTCTGATGTCTTATTATTTCCTTTCTTTTGATAGCTTTGGGTTTGCATTGCTCTTGTTTTTCTAGTCTTTGAAACATGCCATTAATTTGTCAATTTGTGAAATTTTTGTCTTTTTGATGTTGACATTTAGTGCTCTGAAGTTCCCTAATGGCACTGCTTTTGCTTTATCCTGCAGATGTTGATAATTAATGTTGTCATTGTTATTCTATTCAACAAATTATTTGATTTCTCTCTTGAGTTCTTTGTTAACTCAACAGCATTTTAACAAGTAGGTTGTTTAATTGACCCAACAACAATCCAACAGTAGGTTCTTTAATTTCCATGTATTTGTGCATGAATTTTGAATTCTTCATTGAATTGATTTATAGCTTTATTCCACTGTGGTCTAAGAAGCTACATTGTATGATTTTGAGTTTTCAATTTGCTGAATTTCTATTTTATGGTGCAACTTTTTTTTTAATGGTTTATCTTGGAAAATGTTTCACGTGTTAATGAGAGAAATGTATATTCTGTAGTTTGGGGGTAGAATGATCTGTAAATGCCTGTAAGGTTCATTTGTTCTTGAGTCCCCTTTAACATCAATGTTTCTGTGTTGATTCTCACTAGAGTGTCGAGATCCCTCACTATTATGAGGGTCTAGTGACTTTGTTTTACGAATCTGGGGCTCCACTGTTAGGTGCATATATATTTAAAATTGTTATATCTTCTTGTTGAATTGGTCCCTTTATCATTGTATAGCTTTCCTTGCCCTCTCCTTTTTTACAATTATGGGTTTGAAATTTTCATCTGATATAAACAGCTCACTTTTGGCTTCCTTTTGCATAGAACTTTTGTGTCTTCTCCAGTTGACCTTGAGTCTATGAGAATGTTTTCAAGTTAAGTGACTGTCTTAGAGAAACAGATATTTGAGTGTGTTTTATTGTTATCCATGATCTCATTTGTGATTATAAAATCTTCTTTAATCCATTAAACCTGTGATTGTGTTGTTTAGTTTCCACGTAGTTGCAAACTTTTCAGTTTTCATTCTGTTATTGATCTCTAGCTTTGTTTCATTGCAGCTATAGAAAACACATTATAACTAGAATTATAAAGACTTGTTTTGTGACCCACATAGATTCTCTTTTGTAGCATGTTTCATGTGCACTTGAAAAGAATATATATTCCACTGTTGGTTGATGAGATGTCTGTGTCTGTCCGTTAAATGTAATTGGTTTACAATATTGTTCAAGTTTTCTGTTTCCTGATTGATCTTATGTGTGGATGTACTACCTATTACTGAAAGTGGGGTACTGAAATCTCTAATTATTGTTATAAGAGTGTTTATTTATCCCTTCAATTTAGTAAATGCTTGCTTCCTATTTAGTCCTCTATTGCTTGGAGTATTTATATTTGTAACTGATAATCTTGTTGAATTAAGATTTTTATCAAAAACATAACAGTGTTTCTTATCTCAAGCAATTGAAAGAACATGGCACTGACTCAAAAACAGCCACATAACAATGAAAGAGTTCACAGTATACTATAAAACACATAATCACTCGATTTATGACATAAGTGCAAAGTGCATTACAGTAAAGAGAGGATAATCTTCTCAGTAAGTGGTGCTGGTCAATGAGAAATCCATTGGGAAGAAATAATACCTTCTCCACCAGCAGATATAATAAGCAAAATCAATTCTTATGGAATATATATTTAATATAAGTGACATAATAATCTCTTTCCAGAAGATTATATAGGAAAATATCTTTAGTTGCTTAATATATGTTTTAAGTAATTTTTTAAAATTGTTTATATCAACGTATTATGGGGGTACCAATATTTTTTGATTACACGAATCACTTTTATACTGCCTGAGTCATGGTTGTAAGTGTACGTGTCACTCAGACAGTGTTCATACACTCATTAGGGGAGATTTTTTCCTGTCTTTTCCTTTTCCCTTTCACCTCAATTTCTGTTGTATTTTATCTCTAAACACGTTTATGCTCTATCAGTTAGTTCCAATGTAATAGAACCTACATGTGGTGTCTGTTTTTCCGTTCTTTAGATACTTCACTGAGGATCATTATCTCCACTTCCACTCAGGCTGCAAAAGACATAATATCTGGCCCAGTAGGATGGTATATATAGGCCACATTTTATTAATCCAGTCATGAATTCATGGGCACGTAGGTTGATTTTTGCCTCCTCCAATGTCTAGAAGAATTTTTCCAACATTTTCTTCTAGCATTCTTATGGTTTCCTGCTTTGTATTTTGGTTATGTATCCATCTTGCATTAACTTCTGAACAGACCAATTATGAGTAAACATGGAGGCAGCAATTAAAAAAAAAAGCTTCCAACAACAACAAAAAGACTGAACCAGATGAATTCACAAACAGCAAACCTACAAAGAAGACTCGGTACCCATACTTCAGAAATTATTCTGTAAGATAGAAAAGGAGGGAATTTCCCCCAGCTTATTCTACAAAGTCAGTATGGAAAAAACACTACAAAAGGAGAACTATGGACCAATATCCTTTATAAATTTAAGTGCAAAGATCCTCAGTAAAGTACAAGAAAACAGAATTCAACAGCACACCAAGAAAACAATTCACAATGATCAAGTGGGGTTCATCCCAGGGACGTAGGATGGTTCAACATACATAAATCATTCGCACCAGCAGTGAGAAGTGTTCCCTTTTCTCTGAATCCACACCAACATCTGTAGTTTTGGATTTTGTGCTGTGTGATGTGGGCTACTTTTACCGGAGTGAAATGGTATCTCAGAGTGGTTTTGGTTTGCATTCCTCTGATGATTAAAGATGATGAGCACTTTTTCATGTGTCTGTCAATCATGCACCTGTCTTCTTCAGAGAAGCTTCTGTTCATGTCTCTTGCCCACAATGAAATGGGACCACTTGTTTTTTTCTTAGTAATAAGTTTGAGTTCTCTGTGGATTCTGGTTATTAGACCTTTGTCAGAAATATCACTTGCAAAAATCCTCTCTCATTCTGAGGGCTGTCTATGAACCCATGAATGGATTAATAAATTGTAGTATATGTATACCATGGAATACTATGTAGCATTAAAAAAAATGGACTTTACCTCTTTTATGTTTACATGGATGGAGCTGGAAAATATTCTTCTTAGTAAAGTATCTCAGGAATGGGAAAAAATATCTAATGTACTCAGTACTACTGTGAAACCAATTTATAATAGCTCACACTTGCATATGAAAAATGAAACACAACTATAGCCTAGGATGAAGGAAAAAAGGGGAGGGGGAGGGGAAGGGGGAAGGAAGGGTCGATAGAGGAAGGTTAGTAGGGGGACCACACCTATGGAGCATATTGCAAGTACAAGTTGGATCTATCAGGTGTAGAACACAAATGTCTTAATACTGCAATTGGGTAAATGAGGTGAAGGCTATGTTGATTATTAGGATGTAAGCACTCCAATTTATACAAATAATCAACATATTGAATACCATAATGGCATAAATGTATACATGATCTATGTACAAATGACTTAATAAAAGAATTTAAAAAATACATAAATCAATAAATGAAATTCACTACATAAACGGAAAGAAAAATAAAGATCATGATTTTCTCAATAATTGTGGAAAATGCATCCAAAAAACTTCAGCACCCTTTCATCATAAAAAAGCCTCTACAAATTAGCCACAGAAGAAACACATCTCAAAATTATAAAAACTGTGTGTACCAAACCCCCAGCCAACACCATACTGAATGTGAAAACTGAAAACATTCCCAACAAGAACTGAAACGTGATAAAAAATACCCATTTTCACCACTTCTATGAAACACAATGCTGGAAGTCCTAGCTAGAGCAATCAGGCAAGAGAAAGAAATTGAGGGAATTCAAATAGAAAAAGAAGAGCTTAAACTATTGCTTTTTGCCGATGATGTGATCTGATACTTAGAAAACACCCAAGATTCCACCATGAGACTCCTGGAATTGATAGGAAAAAAAAAATCATAAAAGTCTCAAGGTACTAAATCAATGTACATAAATCAGTAGCATTCCTATAAATCCCACAATCAAAGAACACAGTCTCATTTTCCGAAGGAACATGACCACCAAGAGCTTTATCCCACAGACCAGGATTCTGTGACTGAAGTTAAATCAATCTCTACACACATCACTTTGGAAAGTGTGCTAACCCCTTCCTTCCGCAATTCTGAAAGTCGTGTATAAAATGAAGAGTTTGTAATATTTAGTGACCTTGAAGCATAAAGGCATAGCTGTCCTTTAACTGTCACTAAACGTACTCTACTTTTGGTTATAGATATTGAACAGTAGATCCTATCTTTGGATAAATGAATATGAGGAAGGATGAGGCTCATATTATCCTTGGGAATTTCATTCACTTCTGGTAGGAGAATAAAGCGTGAACCCGACTTTGGAAAACCACTTGGCAGGATCAACCAAAACTTAAAATGAGCTTTCTGTGACTCAATAATTCTAAATTATTTATTAAAAACAATAATTATTCTATGACTTGGCACCTGTGGCTCAATGAGGCCACGTACACCTGAGCTTGCAGGTTCAAATCCAGCCCCAGGGCCCACCAAACAACAATGATGGCTGCAGCCAAAAAATGGCCGGGCGTTGTGGCAGGTGCTTGTAGTCCCAGCTACTTGGGAGGCAGAGGCAGGAGACTCGCTTGAGCCCAGAAATTGGAAGTTGCTGTGAGCTGTGATGGCACAGCACTCTATCCAGGGTGACAGCTTGAGGCTCTGTCTCAAAAAAAGAAGTTATTATTCTATAACAGTTTTTACCGTATTTATTCATAGTAAGCAAAATTTGAAATAAATGTGAGCTCCTGAGAATAATGGATAATTAAAATGTCTGAGATTTATGTAATGGCATACAATTCCGTAAAGAAAAAAAATTACACACTTCCATTAGTAACAATTTGAATTAATATCACAGATACAACACTGACAAAGCACATGTGATATTGTTTCTTTTATGCAACGTTCAAAAATCAATAGAACTAAAAAGATTTGTACAGTTTACTAAATGTATCCTGATGCATTGTATCATTGTATCCTGATACAATGTATAATTCAGACATTATATCTGGTTAAGCTGAAAAAATAATTATGCAAATAATTATTAATTATTATTAATTATAATTATTGGTAATTTATAATTTACCAAATTAAATACAAACAGAAACCATGCCAAGTCATTTTATGGTAGAATGCAAATCAAAGATAAATATCTCAGATTGCATGTGAAGCCCCCACACTGCACCCCATGATTGAACTAATGTACACAGCTATGATTCAATAAAAATAAATAAATAAAATAAAAGACACTGAAAATATGTTCTACCTTTAAAATCAAACACTAAATTTACAGCTGCCTTTAATAAGACGAGCTTCAGCAACTGCTCACTTATCTCTTTGACTTCATAAGCACCTGCTTACCCAGAAGAATCCCACGGAAGGGGCTAATGTTCATATATGTATCTAAAAACCTTTGAAATAGCTAGATATATCCCCCTGCACAGTTACTCTGACACATAGCTACAAATACCCTTAAAGAAGATTTAAATAACTGAGTATTAAAATCACTTGCAGTGTTTTTGCCCTATCCAATTTGACTTAGCCTCTAGCCATCGTATTTATATACGAAATGGCTCAGATCTCAAAACTGAGCAAGAGATGAAAATTTTCCAGTGGTGTGGTTGATGATAACTTACCGTATTATTTCTTCTTTTTTTTTTTTTTTGTAGAGACAGAGTCTCACTTTATTGCCCTGGGTAGAGTGCCGTGGTGTCACACAGCTCACAGCAACCTCCAGCTCTTGGGCTTAAGAGATTCTCTTGCCTCAGCCTCCCTAGTAGCTGGGACTACAGGCGCCCGCCACAGCGCCCGGCTATTTTTGTTTGTTTGTTTTGCAGTTCCGGGGCCGGGCTTGAACCCACCACCTTCGGTATATGGGGCCGGTGCTCTACTCGCTGAGCCACAGGAGCCGCCCCCTAGGAGAGCTTTTTGAAGGGTTCTTTGAAGGGATGGGGCAAAGGACAAGAAAAGGGAGAATTGGGATAAGGAAATGCTCAGGCAAATGTTACCAGAATTTCTTTCTTCAGTAGGTCCTTGGTCTCGGGGATTCGAAGAATGAACCCTTGGACCACAGATCAGTGGTAAGATAGGATTTTATTAGACAGAAAGGAATACAGAAGGAGTAAAAAGCACCAGAGCTTCTGGCAAAGGTGAAGACCCAGTCGAAAGTCTTCCACCTGGATCCTTTGTCTAGGGATATATATAGTCTGGAGAATTACATTTTGGCCGAGAGTTGGAAGGTGGAAAAACATCTTTTCAAAGTTAATGAGTACATTAACAAATAATGAATGCAGTCAAGGTCTTTGCAGTTTTTATCTCAGGGAAGGGATGAGGGTGTATTCCCTACTCAAGGTGGAACCACCCCAAACATTTCAGGCTGCTTTGCTCCTGACCTTGCTATAGACCAGAGGGTGTGACCTGGAAAGGGCAGACGGGTTTGTGTTTAGAGATAGGGGTCTGATTTCTGAGCTTACCTGGGCCTAGAGAATGGGGGAGTCTCTCTCTAACCCTGAGTGGGGGAATCCTGTATCAAAAGGACAGATTTACTTACTTATGTTGTTAACCCTTCAGCTCCCAGCCAGCCTAAAGTTGTGTCCTCATCATTCTCTGCCAGCTCCAGTGAGCGTTGGACTCCTCACAGCTTTCCTGTGTCATGGTTGTGAAGTATAGGGCAATGATCTGTCCATTGGTATGGAAAGAGAGAGGACAGAACACATAAAAATCCCTCTCTGTCACATCCACAGTGGCATGGAATCTTGGAGGGTTGCCTGAATCCTAGTGGGAGAAGCTGGGAAGATGGGAGATTGGTGGAGACAAGAGAGCAGTAGTTGCTGGGTGACTCGACCAGTGTGGTCAGACCTTGTGGGTGGCAAGGAACAAGGAAGTGGATATTAGTGTGACGTACTATGTGGCTTCCTGGTCCTTGCTAACAGTCAATTAATTCTTGAAAACACTCCCTCTCCTATTCCTGTGTTCTATTATTCTCACCTGGATGGCATACATAATTTACCCTGCCTAGGATGAAAAAAAAGAAATTCAGAAAGCTTTTCTGAAACCTTACCTTCAGTGTCTCATGGTCCATAGTGGGTTATATAATTCATTAGTGGGCCTTTTGCGTTTCATCATTTATGTTCCTATCTGATGAATAACATTTTATTTTTTAGGAGCTGATGTGGCAGTCACATCAACAGACAGCTATAAAAACTGAGCATCTGAAAATCCTTTTGGTAAATATTTGTGAAGTTGCAAAATCCTCATGTCTGATCAGTGTAAGTCAGCCATCAAGACAGTCTCCTAGGAAAGCTGTCTGGAGACACAGTAGTGCCTTCTGACCATGGGAACTTCCTTGTGGTGGTAAGGGTAGGGACTTGGGAGAGTCTTCACAGAAAGCAGACATTTCAGACACTGATAATAAATTTTATTGAGATCAAACATTAAAAACCCTACTTTGGAGAGTGGAAGAGTTAGAGCAGCAGTCTCCAACTAGTTTTGGCACCAGGAAGCAGTTTCATGGAAAATAATTTTTCCATGGGTAGGGAGATAGGATAGGAAGTGCAGCTCAGGCAGCAATGCTATGTGCTGGGGCTCCTAAAAGGCCATGGACTACACTGGTCCACTGATGGCCCTGGGTTGGGGACTGCAGAGTTAGAGGAACAAACAAACGTCTGTTTGAAGGAACAAAATAAGGATCTAGAAGAGAAGTTTCTGCAGTTCTTCTAGTCTCATTAAGCAGATGCAAAATTCTATATGACTGGGAAAAAAATTTAAAGATAAATTTGAAACTATAAATATAAGCAAAACAGACTAATATAAACATACTCTTTGGTTATTTTCTTAAATTTTAAACATGGAAAAAATACTTTCCTATTTTTTTCCCCACTTAAGCTCTCCCTAATACTGACTGTTCATGGAGAAGAAAAGATCTTACAAAGTAAAATTCTGTTATATCAACTAAATGGACTAGACTCAGTAGTATAAAATTAGAAAACAGCTTTATTTTTCTCCCATCATTTTGCAAACCACCATTGTAAAAAATACTGGTATTACATGGTCACTTTCAGTTTCATTTTTTTAGGTATTAAAAGTTCAGCTGGTTGAACTAAAATTTTGACATCCTCTTTAAAGCTATTCCCTTCCCCCTGGGCCTGCTCTAGAAGGTTAGAAAGGGATGAGTTTACTCTGTCTTCTCTTTCTTCCTTTGTATCGTCTTGACTTGCTGTCCTTTGCCTCTGGGTCCTCTAGGCCTGGACTGAACAGAGAAATAAGACACGGAAGGCAAAAAGAGTGTTATTTACTTAGCTGGTACTGTTTGCACCTGTCACTTGGCTGTTGAAGTCTCTCTGTCATGGCAGACTGCTAATGTTGGGTGTTTATATAATAGGGCACCATTGTGGGTTTTTTGATCAGCACCATACCTGTTCCCCCACTCCCATCTCTGACACTGCACAACTCCTTGTTGTAGGAGTTTAATGCTCGAGCTAAACCACATCATTCCACTCCCTTTGCCTGCTGTAAGGGTACCTGCTATGCCATAAATTTACTTTCATCAGTGTCACTCAGATGGGGCAAGTGACAGCTTGCCTTGGGTGAAGTTTTCAACCTAGCTCAACCCAGGGGTTTTATGGTCTTCCAGCTGGTAATCCAGGCCTCATTCAAGGAGTTTGTCACCCCGTACATTTGTAGTATCTTCATGGTATGTGAGTCCACAAGTTTCTATAGATCAGGAAGCACAAAAGTAACAAATGTGCACGGGCATATGGGACTTCAGCTGTCTCTACTTACTCAGTAAAATCCCATAAAAGGCATGATTTATGTGAGTGGAATGAAGTATAGACAAACCAGCAAACCAATGGAAGCATTTACGTTATTTTAGTTCAATATAAAGCCCAAAAGATAAGTAAAGTTCTCATTGGACAGATATGGATGGGATGGGAGTAGAAAAATCAAGGTGACTAACCATTTGATGATTACTTTTAGAGACAAATTGATGTGTCCCAAGACTCAAATGAATCTAACCACCATTCTGAATCCACAACAGGGTTTCTATCTGGGTCAAAGAGAATGTTTCAGTTAAGGAGACTAGAGAATACTTTTCTCTAAACATGCCTGTAGTTGTCACTGAAGCAAATGACTCCTTTACTCTGGATTTGATAATGGGGGAAAAATGCCCACAGAGAAGCAAAATAAAAAATATTTCATCTGTGTTATATTAACAACACTATATAACAGCAACAGCTACATAATTCATAGTAAGTTTGTAAATTCTATTTACGGTTATGATTTATTTTAGACAATGGAAGGGTACTCAGCAAATCTTCAGAGGATAGCAGGGAAGGCAAACTCTATCCCCCCCCACCTCCCACAGAGACTCCTTCCTCCTGGCAGCAGGCACAGTTCTTTATCTGATACCACTCACTCATCAGAGACACTGTTCAAGCTGAGAATATTAATGTCTCATAAAGAAAGACCTATCATAGAGGCATTGGAAGTAAAAGGAGAGTGAAAGTGAAGAAAACATTTTAGAACATTTTTGGGAAAGCATTTAATTCTAAAAGTATTTAATTTTTTACTTAATTTATGTTTTTTCTTTAAAAAACTAAATTTTGATCCCTTAGAAAAGATAGTACCTTTCCTCTATTTCTAATTAAAACCCAGTGCAAAATGATCAACTAGAAATTCTATCTCTGAGCTTACAACTAGGGAGTGTATTTAGATTATAAAGCCCCATTGAATTCCAAGGATGATGGGGGAAAAAAATTTATATCTGAAATTTTAGAACACAAGAAATTTTTAAAAAGAACATAAAATTCTTATATTAGGATATGGGGAACATACCATATTTATGATTAAGAACGTTAAAATGAGTCAGATTGACATCAGATATCTCACCGACAATACTGGATCCTAGAGACCGTGCCACATGCCTCGGAAGCTCTGAGGAAAAATTTGTAGATTTATCACAGACAATTGATTGTAATAGTAAAATTTCAGCTATTTTCAGAATTTCAGAAACTTTCTCTTATGTACTTTTCTAAGACAGTTACTTTCTTAGTTCTGGAAAAGAAAGATGAAAACCAAGAAAAAGAAAAGATGTAAGAGGAAATCCAGAAAACATACCATAGTACATACGTCAATTATATAGGAGATTAGATGAAAGCTGTTGGTCCAAATGACAATAAACCATGATAGAGATGAGCAAGGCTGTTATCAGAGTTAATATCTGAGGGTAGAGACAAAGGACAGAAGGAGCTAAGGGCAAGGGCAAGAATTGAGACTGCAATGCAAGAAAAAGTTCATTCAAATTGTATGTAAATTTTGAAAGATAAAGTATATTAGATTAGATTTAAAGTGTCAGCAAAAATACAAAATTAATAATGACTTAAAAACCAGTTCTTTTATATAATGAAGTATAAAAGTTCTAATATGATCTGAGTCCTAATATGGAATATCCATGAATGCATCAGAGCTCCAGGTACAGCCCTGTTTTTTTCTCTGCTACCCCTAGGGTGTGGAGCTAATCAGGACCATCTCTATCCCACCCAGCAAGAAGAAGAATGGAGGCAAGATGCACAGCCCTTCCTTTGTGGAGATTTATCACAACAGACTGTATTCATCTCAGTGTCTAAAAGTCACAAGACTATATTTAAGGCAAGCTAGAGTGGACTGTGAGTCTGTTAAAAACCAGGGCAGCTTGGGAAGGGGGCTGTCTATTTGTGAAGAAAATGGAACAGATAATTGGAACTTCATGGAGCCTTTCCCACAGACCACTGCCACCAAAAGTTCATTTGCTGGAAGTTTACATAGGCCTTATTGGTCATATTTTATTACCTATTGTGTTTCCATTAAAATTCCCATTATACTTGGGAAGACACAGAATGCAAAGGTATTTAGAAAAAAAGAGATTGGCTTAAGTCAGGGTATTAGACTTTTGGTAAGGGTCCATGAATTGGTAAATATTATTAGATATTATCAAATATTACTAGATAAAAATCTTCATTTTTGTATTACTAGTTTCCATATGGATATACTTCTGATTCATAAAATACAGTTTCGTGTAATTTAATTGTTGCATTTTTTAGCATCAGTGGATATTTATGTAAGTTTAATTGTTGGGTATCATGGCTGCAGGGTTAGATTATAGTTTGGAGTATTTATGAAATTTCTAATTTTAGGAAAGGAAACCTCTCACTAAAAAAGGTTAATCATTTTTATCGAGTTTTATTGTAAAGATTTGTGTGTGTTCAGTCTTGGCTTTTGTTTCATAAGCTTTCTCTTTTTGCATAAATTCTTTCACTTCTAATTTTTATTTTGTTACAGTGTTTCTGTTTTACTTTTTTGTAGAGAACTTTCCTTGGTTTTGGAACATAGTGGGCATAAAAACAAAGTCTAATAATGGCTTCCCCTTTTCTACAGCCAGCTACTGGCTACCAGAGGCAATGACTTTCATATCTAGGAATTGCAAATGACCTCTTCTTCAGGTGTAAAGGGATCACTTGCAAATTGCATTGGCTGTGAACTTTGGATGTTTAATTATTCTTTTAACCTATATTCAATTTTGCCCTTTTCTTCCTTGAAATGGCTTGAAACTTATTGTCAGTTTTCAGCTGGTTTCTATTTTCCTGGAAATTCTGATTTTCTTTAAAAACCCTTCAGAGCTCTTCCATACTCACCGAGCCCCAGACTTTTGCAGCACCTTCTATTCACCTCTTTGTTGATCATTTCCTCTGAATATATTTGGTTTCCCTATCTCATTTCCTCATTTTTGTTCTCTGGATAGTCAACATTGTTGTCATATGTGATCAATTCTTTGAATCCTAAGTGGTACTATTTGCTTGTCTTCCATTATGGCAGGAGATACTAAGTGTTTTCCCCTAGGGAGGTTTAGTTTTCTTTTACATTTATTTTTAGCCTGCTCTGGGACTATTAAATCCAGACTTCCTCCAGTTAATCTTGAGTTTCTGTGGATTATCTCGTCATCATAGCCAAACACAACTGCCAAATGTAAAATCTGTGTCTTGGCTTGGGTCAATCCCCCTGATCTTTTACGAGCCACTCTGAGACTTTTGAAGTCCCTCTCCCCACAGTTGGCTGCTGGCAGAGAGGCAGGCTGCCGAGATGGCAGGGGGATGGGCAGGCAGCATTGCCAAATAGCTGTGGCATTGTAAACACTGTGGAGTACCTTGGCAAACACTACTCATTAACCTTGTTCGGCTCTGAGAGCCATGAGGTAAGTCTGTTGAAGTAAGTTCAAGATTGTGAAACCTTAGACCACCATCAAAATACTTCTTAATAGTAAGATAATCTTTCTCAGCAGAGCAGGAGAAATTTTTATAAGGAGAAATAATTACCATTCTATTCAGACCCTACTATCCTTTGGATTAAAGGGTTTGTCATTTGTAATGATTTACCAAAATCAGTGTTAATGGGCCTAAGCCAAATGTAACCTAAACAGTGAACATAGCCAGAATTGCGCAGAACTTCCAGTCATATTCATGGGAGAATGTATAGAAGATACAAAAACAAGAAGAGGAATCATATGGAAGGAAAGAAACACACCTGGTATTAAATGTCTATAATTCCCTGTAGATAGGTTACTATAAGAGATAACCTAGGTGCTAATCAATAGTACAAAAGTCCAAAGAAAGACAGCCTGGGTTTGATCAGGAAGTCCACACTCCATAGATGGCTCATACAAGAGCTTCTGTTTTTTTGTCTCGTTTAGTAACCGATATGGGGATTAGCATAATAATGATTGGAAATTTGCTTTCATTCCTGGAATTGGTGGTTTATAAATTAGCATAATTTTGCTGCTTGGTGAAATTAAGTTTTCAGAAAAAATGATTTTGTTACAAACATTTTAGAGATAGTCTGCACGTCTATATGTCCCATAGAATAAAAACCGGCAAGACCTTTCTCCTTAAAATACTACCCAGGACTTGATTCCTAAGTGGCCTTGTGGCTAGGCATTAGGTTTAGGAAGGTTTTGGTTGTCTGGAGCTGATTAAACAGGGTACTACGTCCTACTTCTGGAAGGCTGGCATAATGAGTTTTGGTTAATTTTTCATGTAGGTTGGGGTCTGGCACTTGAAAGAGCATTGTACACTTAATGCAATACATTTAATAAAATGTACTTACTAGGGTATTACAGTGAAAATACAACACAGGTTTTGGTTGGGTTTTTTTTTTGTCTACTTGTTAATGAATATTTAAATAATAATTATAAGTATGAGAGAATTTCATTATAACCTGGTGGATCAGTTTTGCTGAATATTTCCAAAGAAACCTGAGAAAATATAAGAATAAAGTATGTAGTATTGGCTATTCTTATTGTTTGAAGTGTCTATTATTCTGAAGAACTAAAAAACATGGTTTTCTTCTAAATATTTTTTACTTTGATTATTAAAAGTGAACATGACTTTGAAGTGAGTTGCTCACGTGTAGTTCTAATTTACTGAATGCTCAGTTCATGTTCTTTGATTTCTCAACCTGTTTTTTACTATTTAATATTTTGGCTTGTTTAAACAGAATATTAACATTTTAGATTTTTTTTTTTGGAAGTCTTACTTTGTCACCCTTGGTAGAGTGCTCTAGTGTCATAGCTCATAGCAACCTCAAACTCTTGGGCTCAAGTGATCCTCTTGGCTCTGCTTTCCATTAGCTGGGACTATAGGTATCCATCACAATGCTGGCTAATTTATATAGAGATTTGGTCTTGCTCTTGCTCAGGCTGGTCTCAAACTCCTGAAGCTCAAGCAATCCACCTGCCTCAGCCTCATAGAGTGCTAGGATTATGGGCATGAGCCATGGCGCCTGGCCAAACTTCTAGATTTTTAAATCTAGCAATCAGTCTAGGCTTCTGAGCTTAGGCTTTTTTTTTTTTCTCCCATAAATGGCAAATTTGCTTACTTAAGTTTTTAATTTTTATGATTAATATTATTTTTAATTTTTACCTTTAGCTAGCATCATTTTAGAATCATTTCAGAATTATTTATCAAATAAATCTTTCTCTTCCTCATTCATTTGGAATGCCTTAGTACATAATTCTTATATATTTGACAGTACTATGCTCTTTGTCTTACTAGAACTTTATAGCATGTTATTATCTGATAGGACTAAACTCCTTTTTCCCATTCTTCTTTTTCTATACTCTTTTCCTTTATCTTTTCATAGTAAATCTAGAAACTTTTGTCTAGTTTCAAACGAAGCTTCTCAAAATTTTATTGTAATGGCTTTATATTTATAAATTAATTTTAAGATTTTATATTTTAATAATTTCCTCATCTATGAATAAGGAATATTTCATCATATATTCAAGTTATTTATATGAATAACTCAGAATATGTTTGGTTTGTGTACATTTGTTTAAAAAGGCTATTTTAATATATTATGTTCTTGTCTGCTATTATTTTTCTTATTATTTTTTAACTATTACTAATGTATTAAATAGTGATTGCTTTTTTCTATTTTACTTGGTATCTGATTTACTGAAATTTCTTATGAAGTCTAATAACTTTACAATTGATTATCTTGAATTTTCTAGCTAGAGCAGGAAACTTATTTTCACTTTATATTTTATGTATTAGCTGAAGAAACTCCTAGTAAAATTCTAAATATTACTGGAGATTGCATTGGGAGCATACTTTGTCTATTCCAGATTTGGACATATGTACGGCCTACTAGTTCTCTATTAAGCAAGAAAATGGCTATTTATTTTAAACAGATTGTTCTTTTTGCATATAAATGAGATATTTTTATATCCCAATATTTAAAAAAATTTAAAACTAGAAAGGGGCTGACACTGATTAACATAATTTTTAGCAGCTGTTGAGATAAATTTTTTGTGTTTTTGTTTTGGGTCTCTTGATATGTTAGTTCACATGAAAAGATTCCCAATTATTAAATTCCATTTTTTAAAGCAAGTGTTTTTAAAGTTAAGTCTGTGAACCCCAGCATACATAACACTTTAATAAATCTCTTTTGTGGAGATCATAATATTATCATTAAAAATTATTACTGAAATTTCTTTTTGCTTTCATTAAATAGCTTCTCAATCGTATTATAAATCTAGAAAATAAAAAGGTTTAAAATTTTTTATTATTAAGACAGAGTTTTCCTCACCCTTTATTTATCTGTTGCCTTGGGCTCAGAAATGAATATTTAAGTTGGAAAGGTTCTTCTCTTTTCAATTATATTTGGCGATTTTACTGTTTCACAAAATGACTTGCTAATGTTTTTCTTTCACATAGCTATTCCTTCTCATACTGGTTTCAGAAAATTATCTGCAGCCAACACTGTTTTGTTATTTTTGTTAGCATGTGACTCAACTCATGTCCTTCTGTCTTCCTTCTTTCATTTAGTTTTAAACAAACTTAAAAGAGTAGGCCAACAGATTGCTCTATGTAGCAATGACAAAATAATAATAAAAGTATAAATATCGAGATTGAAAGAATTATTATTTAACCAATAATTTTGTATTTTGTGCAACTGAATTCTATGTAACCAAGATGGTATTTGTAAACTATCAGAGACACAAAGAATGTTATCTTTTAAAATTGAAATTCACAGGCTGAATTTGATAATACACAGTTCTGAGGAAGCCCATGTGAGTCAAATGTTTTCCTTGGAGCTCAGCGTTTGCATCCCTTGGTTAGCATTCCATGCAAATTTAGGACAAGTGAACAAGATGATAGAGAGGCAACATACGCTTTAGTAAATCTTTTCACTAGATAGTATAACTGGGATAACTTAAAGACACATGTATTTACAGAGTACAAAATAATCCTTAATACCAACATATGTATAATTTAGACATGGGTAAATGACATATACTATTATTTGTCATTGAACATAATTCTGATTAAATCCACTAAACTCTAGGCTACTAAGTAGGAGAATCTGAAAAATTACTGAAACTGAGAAGTTAACCACATTATCAGAATAGAAATTCAGCATTCTTTCTTATCTTTTTGTTGTTGTTGTTTGTTTACTAAAGTTTATATTTGAAAACAACAACTTCAGGGATGCTAATGAAAGCACATATAATGAGAATAAGATGGAATCTTTCAGGCTAAAGCAGACATGACACAGCTGGTCTGGCCTGTTTAGGTCCTGCCTGACCTTTACCTACTGCCTCCCATTCTCACTATGTGATAAATTTAGCTCCAACCCTGAAGAGTATCTTGAGTAGCTTAGGTAGATTGATTTAGGAGATTAACTTTTGAATTGAAATGTTTTGAGTCATGAATTATACTGATTATTGTTTACTATGGATCATGGGTTCTGCTATTGTTTAAGATAAAGGTTAACATGGTCTTTACTTTGAATTTAAATGTATAAAACTATAATTTTGGAAATGAATAAACAGAACAGGCTGAGAGATGCTACTCTCACAGTTCTTCAGAATCTGGCCTTCTGATAAAGAAAATGTGGTGGGATTGCAGGATCAAATGGGAGGTCTAGCTTGAGTATAACATGGTTTCTTGTACCCTCAATGAATCCCCAACAATAAAAAAAAAAAAAAAAGAAAATGTGGTGGGTTTATCACCGTCTCTGCATATTGGCTGATAACAGGTAGCTGGACCCTCTTCATCTGGTAACACTATTCCATCCAATGGAAAAAGTAAGAGAAGAGGCAGTCTTGAATCCCTTCTGCCATTTACTTGTGTAGTTGAACAAATTAATCTCATTAACCTTTAGTTTTCTTTTTTATAGAATAGAGATAATAGGCTTGGTGCTCATAGCACAGTGGTTAGGGCACCAGCCACATACAAGAAGGCTAGTAGGCTCGAACCCAGCCTGGGCCAGCCAAACAATGACTACTGCAAAAAAAAAAAAAAATAGCCAGGCATTGTGGCAGGCACCTGTAATCCCAGCTACTTGGGAGGCTGAGGCAAAAGAATTGCTTGAGCCCAAGAGTTTGAGGTTGCTGTGAGCTTGATGCCACAACACTCTACTGAGGGCAACATAGACTCTCTCTCAAAAAAAAAGTGGGGAGTGGGCGGCACCTGTGGCTCATTGAGTAGGGCACAGGCCCCATATGCCGAAGGTGGCAAGTTCAAACCCGGCCCTGGCCAAACTGCAACAAAAAAATAGCTGGATGTTGTGACAGGTGCCTGTAGTCCCAGTTACTCGGGAGGCTGAGGCAAGACAATCAGCTAAGTGCAGGAGTTGGAGTTTGCTGTGAGCTGTGTGATGCCACAGCACTCTACCAAGGGTGATAGAGTGAGACTCTGTCTCTATTAAAAAAAGAATGGAGATAGTAATCATCTTGTAAAATTATCTTATTTCATGAATCTCTGTGTATATATGTGTATGTATGTATATACACACATTATATACATAAATTATACATTATGTATAATTTTATGTGTGTATATATATAAATTATAATGTATAATTTATATATATACACACATATCATATATATTATATATGTGATGTGTGTTTATGCATTCTCAAGTTCTTTCCTACTCAAAGAAATTCCAAACTATTAGCATGGGCAACATCTGTGACCTTGTTAGAGATAATCTCAGCTTCACCTAGACTTACTGAATTTGAATCTGCATTTTAACATGATGTCCCTGGAGATTCCTTTGCATATTAAGTCTGAGAAGCACTGCCCATCTAGCACAGTGCCTCACACAGGTGTTGTTCAGTTAACATTGCTGGGCAAATGAGGACTGAAGACCCCATTCTTGGCAAAGGAAAGCACCCTCAGAGAAAGAGGAAAACTAAAAAGTAAGCTGAGTTGAGTTAGAACAAAGAAAAGTCAGCTAGTTTACTTTTAAGCTAGCCATTGCTGACAAGCTTCCTGCCTTTTCTGAACTTCTAGCCTATTGGGGATACAGCTTACAAACACCCTGCTGGGTCTGTGAGCACTCTGAGGAAAGTAATTGCCATAGAAGAGATTATGGCAAGTCCTGGAAAAGACACAACTTCTACGGCATTTCCTACCCCTTAAACAGGCAAAGTAGATACCCATTGTGGAGATTTGCACTTGCCTGGGGCAGAGACCAAGGGAGCAGCTGGAGCTCTGAGATATGGGCAGAAGAGCTTATATCCCTTATCACAGAGGAAAATCCTCTGTGGTGGTAATGGGAGGAAAATGCCTCCCTCCCACCAAATCCCTCAGAGGAGGCTTAACACTTTCCTAGAAATCTATGTGTCTGATCTCAAGCAGGAGGCTCTCCTAATACAAGGCTCAGATTTCAGATTATTGAAGACTAGCTTAAAGTTAATAATAATAACAATAGGAACTAATATAATCAATCATATGAGAAACTGCTGATGTCTTTGTTCCCTCCCTCATCTTACCCTCTGGGCAAATAGACTTCCATAAAATCAGAGTGAAGCAAATATTCTGGGCCATTTTCAGTATCCCACCATAGGCAATGGACCCCTGAGCTTCCACTTATAATTAATTCTACTCTGTTTCTTGTTTTTCTTTTCTTTTCTTTTTTTTAGAGACAGAGCCTTACTTTGTCACCCTTGGTAGAGTGCTGTGGCATCAGAGCTTAAAGCAACCTCCAGCTCTTGGGCTTAAGTGATTCTTTTGCTTCAGCTTCCCAAGTAGCTGGGACTACAGGCGCCTGCCACAACTCCTGGCTATTTTTTGTTGTAGTTTGGCCGGTGTCGGGTTTGAACTTGCCACCCTCGGCATATGGAGTGGGAGCCCTACTCACTGAGCCACAGGCGCTGCCAGTCTCTTTACTTTCTTTACCTTCGCTCCTAACTTTATATTTCTTCAGTCAATTGTTACCAGTTTCCACAGGTTTCAGTGGACACTGCTGTTGGGGTGGGACCTGACAAACAGTTTCCTTTGTTTCAAATTAAAAGAGTTTTAACTAATGAACTGGTCTCTTTTGATGTTAAAAACGAATAACTGAAAAAACTGACAATACCTGCTATAACCACAAAGTATGGGATTGGTATATTGTTTCATTTGAGTTTATTGCTTTTGGTCCTTCCAAACAATATATATTTGTTTTTTGTTGTTGTTGTTGTTTGTTTGTTTTTTTGAGGCAGAGCCTCAAGTTGTCACCCTGGATAGAGTGCTATGGCATCACAGCTCACAGCAACCTCCAATTCCTGGGCTCAAGCAAGTCTTTTGCCTCTTCCTCCCAAGTAGCTGGGACTACAGGCGTCTGCCACAACGTCCGGCCATTTTTTGGTTGCAGCCATCATTGTTGTTTGGTGGGCCCAGGCTGGATTCAAACCCACCAGCTCAGGTGTATGTGGCTGGCGCCTTAGCCTGTTGAGCCACAGGCGCTGAGCCAACAATATATATTTGAAATTTCTTCTTTTACATTATTTGTGCCTACTTCTTGAAATAGAATGTTAAAATTGATTTTTGATCAAGGCACTGAGAAAAAACATTTCAAACGACAGACCCTAAGTGCAGAATTCACCAGTTAGGGGATAGAAGACTGAGTCAGAGTAGGGAGTGGAAGAGAATGGATTTGAAGCAGCAAATGTCTTTGGGAAAAGCTGTGTTGTGAGCCATCTCCTTTAGAGGCAGCAAGTCTGCTCGCTGTTATTAAACCTAGTGAGAAAGAGGCTTCCCATGGCACTTGGGGAGTTGATACTGGAAGGTTCTTACACAGAGGCTTTCTGTGGTCTGCCTCACCCCAGATGTATTTAAAGGGCAAAAAATGCTAGATGTGGAACCAGGAGAAAATACAATGTCAGGATTTGCCTGAGTTATTATAGTTTTCTGGGGCAAGGGATATTCAAGTGGTTGTCATGGAGCTGGTGTTGTGCTCTAAAACTTATTCTAAAAAAAAGGAAAAAAAATCCACAAAAGCAATCCTCCTCCCATCCCCAATTTGTAGTATTTGTTGATTTCTGTGGTATAAATATGGCTCTGAGAAGCCCAAATGCCCATCGACCCATGAATGGATTAATAAATTGTGGTACATGTATACTATGGAATACTATGCAGTCTTAAAGAAAGATGGAGACTTTACCTCTTTTGTGTTTACATGGATGGAGCTGGAACATATTCTTCTTAGCAAAGTATCTCAAGAATGGAAGAAAAAGTATCCAATGTACTCAGCCCTA
>CAUYON010067781.1:0-29496 GCA_963573935.1 Arctocebus calabarensis | reverse complement strand
TGTTTAAAGGTTATTATTGGAGCAATTGGCAAAACCAGAATAAGGTCTGTAGATCACCTGTTAATATTGCATCAATATTAATTTCCTGATTTTCATAAGTGTACTGTGATTATATGAGAAAATGTCCTTATTTTTTTTTTTTAAAAAACCCAGCACTTTTGGGGGCAAAACACGATTGTAAGAGGGTCTTTTCCTAACAAATGCAACCAGTGTAACATGGTTTCTTGTACCCTCAATGAATCCCCAACAATTAAAAAAAAAAAACAAAAAAACAGCACATTAGAGTATTCAGGAGAAAGTGAAGTGATTCCCACAACCTATTCTAAAATGGTTCAGGAAAAAAGTAAGAGAAAAATAGATACATTGAGATAGGATAATCAAGCAAATGTGGTCAAATGTTAACAGCTGGAGGGTGTGAGTAACGAGCATATGGAAATTGTATAATTCTTTTAATTTCTCAGTAAAGTCTGGAATTAGGCTGAAATCAAAAGTTAACAGAAAACAAAACTGGGAGAAAAAGATGGCAGAGCCTGGAGGGGCTGTCAGATAGGTGGGGCAGAGCCCAGGGTCTCCTGTGTCCATGTTGGGCCACAGCCGTTGCGCGAAGCTGGTCGTGCACCTGGTTCACAGGGGTCAGTGCCAGACCCTGCTGGGCAGTATGGGAGGAGAAACTGGGCAGGGTCTGCAGATGGCTTTCCCGCCCGATTCCACGACTTTGGGCAGTCATCCCCACTCCATATCTCACTGTCCTCCTCTGACAAATTGGAGGAGATGACTGGCATCTCTCTGGGGTTTGTTTTTTTTTTTTTTTCCCTGCTCAAATGCCACCGTGATATTTCTAGAATCCCATCTGGGCAGAGCAACATTTCTCCAAGAAGTGTCGTTCCTTTGGCGCCTGTGTTTACTTTAGCCAAAAGAAGGAGGGAAAGCAGGGTGCTGGGCAGAGTGGGGACCAGGCCTCCTCCCAGTCCTGGAGGGCTCCCCACCTGTGCCCTGCCTCGCCCTATTTCCTGAGAGGGAGTCAGATCCAGCTCTGTCACATACCTCTGGCGGCACTGCTCTGGAGGCCCTGCTCAAACTCTGACCAATTTCCAGGGCTGGGAAAGAGAACTGGGCTTGGGGTCCTGAGTTTGAGCTGAAGATCTGTCATCTACTCTCAGAGCCATCTAGAGACAGCCTCTTTACCTCTTCCAGCCTTAGTCACTTAGTGAAACAGGGAATAATAGTTTCATGCCCCTGAGGGCGGAGGTGAGGAGACGGTAGGTTTTTCTATTTGCAGAGTGTTGCAATGGGGGCTGCCATTCTTGTTATTGCCTGGCTAATATTCACAATTACACTTTGCATGCGTGCCTGCTGTGGGCCAGTCCCCGTGTTCTGCGTTTTCATGAGTATTAGCTCATTGCATCCTCGAGACACACCAGTCTGGATGCATTGGACAAAGAAAAGGGCCTGGCCCTCGGCTCCTTTGGGAATTTCAGCTGTACCACTCTCCATGACCTGTGGGACCAAGTCCCCACTTGTGGCCACTCAATGGCTATCCTACCTCTAGGTTTCTGCTCAAATGGGTCCTTCTGTCTAAAATCCTTTTAAGGGGCGCCCATAGCTCAGTGGTTAGGGCGCCAGACACATGCACTAGGGTTGGTGGATTTGAACCCAGCCTGGGCCTGCTAGACAAACAAACAAACAAAAAAATATCCAGGTATTGTGGCAGGCTCCTGTGGTCCCAGCTACTAGGGAAGATGAGGCGAGAGAATCTCTTAAGTCCAAGAGTTTGAGGTTGCTGTGAGCTATGATGCTATAGCACTCTACAGAGGGCAATAAAGTGAGACCCTCTGTCAATTAAAAAAACAAACAAACAAACAAACAAACAAAAAACCTTTTTAATCACCTAACTTCTTGTTTTGAGATTATAGCCTAACCTGGTGGCTCATGCCTGTAATCTAAGTGCTTTGGGAAGCTGAGATATGAGGATCGTTTGAGGCCAGGAGTTTGAAGTTACACTAAGCTATAATGGGGCCACTATACTCCACCCTGGCTGACAGAGTAAGACCCCATCTCTACAAAAAAATTTTAAATTAAGCTGGTGGCATAGGCATGGTGATATGTTCCTATAATCCAGCTACTTGGGAGGCTGAGGTAGGAGGATCACTTGATCCCAGGAGCTGGAGGTTGCAGTTGCACCCTGGGCAACAGACCAAGACTCTGTCTCTAAAACAAACAGGACAAAAGAAATTGTAAACTGTGCAAAAATAGCACAGAGAAGTCCTGTGGACACATCACTCGGCTTCCTGCAGAGGTGACATGTTATGGATTTAAATTCAGCATCAGCCACCAGTCTGCGATGAAATATGTAACTTTCTGAGCCTTGTTTCTCTCCCCCATAAAGCGGAGATGATTGCCTTCACGCGGTCAGGTGTGATGAGATAGGCACAGCAGGAGCTTGGAGAGCTTAAGTCCCCAGCGATGGGGGTGGTTACAACGATCATAGGATTTTCCTGTTGTCATGCCTATCCCAGGCTGGCACTGACATATTTTACCACCTTCCTCATGACACTACAATATCATATCACACATCTCAGTGCCATCTCAGGGCAGGGCACACAGCAGCTGCTGAATAAATATGAGAAGATGGTGCCTCCTGACAGGAGAGCTCTCCCCCTGACTCACAGAGTCTCTTTAACTTCACCTTCATTTCTGGTCCCCAAGTGCATGGCAATGGAAGGCAAACCCCAAGGAGGACCAAGGTGAGGGAGGCAGTCACACTTAATCTTCTCTGTCACTAAGAAGCCTTCCAGGGAGCCCAGGACCTCAGAGGCCCCTCAGAGCTGTCCCTGGTATCAATGGTGAGGCTACAAGTGCAAGGGTAGCATTTGGGGGAGAAACCTTCTACCTGGTTATAAAGGGAGCCCAGGGTCCTCTTTCATGGACTGTGGGCTGGGAGGCCTAAGCTCAAGCCTTGGCCCTCAACATGCTACTGGTTTTGGATGCACATCTTAGTTTCACTAAACTTTGGTTTCCTCACCTGTAGAGTGAGGTTGCCATGTGGGTAAAGCAGCTCATTGTGCAAACAATGCTATGTTAACCACTAGGTCTTCTGTTCACATATGCAAGGGATTCGCTTTGGCCCTGCTGTGCAACATTTATAAGCGAAGACTTCTGAGTGCTGCATTTTGGGTGGGTATTTTTAGATACATTTCCTAGATTAACTTCTACACCTTGGTGAGCTGGGTGTTTTTATCTCCAGCATGCAGGAATAGAAATAACCCCAGCAACATGCACAGCAATATGGAACCCAAGTTGGCCTGACTCCAGCCAGGGTCCATGATCTTATGTGGGAAGATGCCAGCTGGGGTGTGATATTGTGCCTCTCCTAGGGTGAAGTTTCTAAGGGCCAGGTCTTTGTTTCTTGCAGGTGGCTGCCCTGCTCCATACCCTGCAAGGTCTCAACGATCACACACAAAGTACAAGGATTTTTAGGCTGGGTCCTTACTATTCAATTTGCCCATTTTTTTTCTAGGGAGGAAACTGGGACCAGGGAAAGGAAGGAACTTGTCCAGGAAATTACCCAACTTAGTGTCAGACCTAGTTCCAAAAATCCATTCCCACCTCACCGGTCCTCAAGGATCTTTCTACCCAAACTTCAGGGGTTAGTTTTCCAGGTATGAGGGAAAATGAACTTGGGTGTCAGCTTCAAAGCTCACTGGGGAAACTGCTTGCCTGGCTGCCCACGGTGCCAGGAGACACCCCCCTCCACAACGCAGGCCCCTTGTGTCCAGGACAACCCCGGGGTAGCTGAGCAAGCAGCTTCCCCAGGCTCTGTACCACAAGGTGGGCATAGTACCTGCCCCTCTGTCCCTTCTCTGGATCAGTGTTTCCGAAGTAGGGGGCCCATTCCCAGAGGTACACGACATTATTTATGTGGTCCCTGATTTGGCCCTAAATTACATGCCCTTTATTTCCCTTTCAGTCTTTCTGATAACAGGCAGAGAAAGGCTCTCATGGGGCTAGTCTCTACTGCCCAACAATGACTTGAGCTTAGGCCTCCCAGCCCACAGTCCATGAAAGAGGGCCCTGGTCTCCCTTTATCCTGCAAGGGAGGGTTCAGAAAAAATGACTTCATTTTGTGTCCATTATGTTTGTTTTCACCATTATAACATTTTGCCAATTTACAATGCCTTTCCTTTTAAAAGAGAGATGTAAAGTTTCTCCTAAAAAATAAATGTACTTATAGTTTAAAACAGCAGTTAAGAAAGAGTGCTGAGAAATTGTCAGGTCAATGGCACTTTGGCAAACATGGGAAGGGCAAGCGGTTCAAGGGCCCCAGAAAGTGCAGTTCTGGATGACTTACCAGGCCCTGATGGAAAGGAGGCCTGGTAGACATGGTGGCTGGGAAAGGCTAAGGGACCTTGGGAATTTCAGCCCCGCCACGGTCTGCTTAGTGCTGCCTGAGCACCTGGCGTAAGTGTTAAAGTTGGTGGTTTCAAAGCTGTGGTCCAAGCAGGGAGAGAGTAGCCAGGAAATCAGGGTGTCTTCTCCCACTGGGTAGTTCTTGGAAGTCCTCCTATAGCCCTTGTCTCAAAGCCTCAGCTGGGATCACCTGCTTATTCCTCCTTGCTCTCAGGGAGAAGGTTGATTCCATAGCTCAGAAATGAACAGCTGTGGGCCCAAATTCATTATTGAGTATTTCTATCAGAAAACAAGGCCGGTGCTGCCATTAATAAATAAGGCCTCACCAAATGTGGACTGAATGAAGGAGGATGTAGACCGTGTTTCCCTCTCATTCCGGACCCCTCTGTAATCACCTATGTTTAGCTAAAAGTGCCAGCCCCGCTCCCTAGGAGCCATCCGTCTCCATGTGGTAATGGCCGTGCTAACGTCCTCATCAGTCATTGACCCGTGGCCAGAGAGCCATGTTAAGCCAGAAGGAATATGCAGTCTCCTGTCGTACTTTGTGTATATGTGTGTATCTATGCAGCATAGTCTGGCCAGGCAGGAAGAATGTAGAAAGAATTCAGAATAGAAAAGCAAGCACATGTTTAATTTAATCTAATCAAGAGGTGAAGCTGTCTCAAGGGGAAGGAGGTGTAGGGTACTATGGATCCAGAAATCACAGGTCAAGGGACCAGCCCAGCTGGAGAGCTCAGGACATAAAAAGAGGCATAGCACACTCAACAGTGGCACAGGAGAACCGTATCTTATGTTTTGGTGAAACAACAAAAAAGCCAATCTTAACTCAATCCACTGAGATGGAAAATTTCAACCTGTTTGATATAACCCAAGTTATCCTTTTTTTTTTTTTTTTTTTTGGAGAAAATTCTCCATCGGTCACCCTGTGTAGAGAGTACCATGGCGTCATAGCTCACAGCAACTTCAAACTTTTGGACCTAAGGGATCCTCTTGCCTCAGTCTCCAGAGTAGCTGGAACTATAGGCACCTGCCATAATGCCCAGCTAGTTTTTCCACTTTTAGTAGAGATGGGATCTTGCACTTGCTCAGGCTGATCTTGAACTCCTAAATCTAAGCAATCCATCTGCCTCGGCCTCCCAAAGTGCAACCCAAGTTACCTTTGATGGCACAGTTGTTTTCTCCTTAGTAAATAATTTTAACCTGGGAAGATTAGAATTTAAAAAATAAAGATGATAAAATAGGACGCCAGGCACGGTGGCTCACATTTGTAATCCTACCACTCCAGGAGGCCGAGGCGGGTAGATTGCCCTGAGCTCACAGGTTTGAGACCAGCCTGAGCAAGAGTGAGACCCTGTCTCCAAAAAACAAAAAAAGTAGCCAGGTATTGAGGGTGGTGCCTATAGTCTTAGCTACTTGGGAGGCTGAGGCAAGAGAATCACTTGAGTCCAAGAGTTGGAGGTTGCTGTGAGCTATGATGCCATAGCATTCTACGAAGGGTGACAAAAGTAAGACTCTGTCTCAAACTAAATAAATAAAATAAAATAAACCAACATCCTCAGTATTTATATATCTGTGTTAAGTGTAATTTAGGTCAAGTTCTGTGTGTTGGTGCAGAAAGTTCTGTATTTGTACTATTTAAGAACATTGGATCATTGAGTTTCTTTTGAAAGTGATCAACTAATTGACTTTAGTTCAAATTTTAAGGTGAAAATTTAAAGAATTTGACTGCATCTATAAACATTATTAAGAATACTTACAAAGACTTAATATTCATTTTGCTTCTGCTAGTTTTTTAGATCTGAAAGCATTTTCTGAAATCTTTGGGATCATTTCTTATTCCATAAAAAATGAAATTCATTATATTCATAAATGCAGCTTAGACTATCAAAGGCAATGCTATCTAATACAAATATAATACAAATTACATATATAATTCAAAATTTTCCAGAAGCCCCATTTAAAAAAGAATCTGGACTCAAATGCCTACGAGATAGTTCTACCTCAGCCTCCCAAGTAGCCAGGACTATACCATAGCCAGAAATCTTCATTTTTTTAAAGTAAAAAGAAATAAGTAGAAACAACTTGTTTCTATTCTTTATCTTAAACACTATTATTGTTATTAAATTTTAAGCCTTTTTAATTCTGAGAAGGCAAAAGTGGAAACCTAATAAACACATGTAATGTAAAAATAAAAAGAAATAAGTATACTTAATTGTAATAATAAAATGTGTTTAACCCAACATACCCAAAATATGATTATTTCAACATGCAATTCACAAAAATTTAAACTCATCTTCAAAACCTGTTGTGTATTTAACACTTCATACCTTTCTTTCTATTCCAACGACCACATTGTAAATGCATGTTTCTGGGGGCTATCGTATTGGACAGCAATATGATAATAAAGCTGAGGGACTTTAATTAGCTACATTTGTAGATGGTAATTATTATTTAAGGGTGTTTGCTCCATTCAACTTGATTTGCTCAAATATTAATCAAAGTTCCTTGAAAGTCATTTTTAAAAATTACTGGCCTTATAAATAAAATGTGTTTTGTATATTGAACAAGTTAAGCCAAAATAGATTTTTTAAAAATTTGTTAATTAAAAAAATTAAATAGTATGTTTAAAGTAACCACAAATAGCTTTTTCAGTCATAAAGGCAGCCCTTGAGGACTTCACCACCCATGGCCCAGACGGGGTTACAGTCACGGACTGGGCACATTGCCTAGGCGGGAAATGCCCGGCTCTTTGTTACTGCACCATAGAGTCAGATCTGGACAAACTGTTACTCACTGTCTGCCCAAAGTACCCCCATTCCATTGATGGGAAAACCAAGATCAGAGAAGGAAAGAAGCACACAGTGAATTAGGGGCAGAACTGGGGCAAAATCTGGAGTCTCCCGACGCCACCTGAACCTCCCCAGTCCAGGGCTTCTAGTTCATTCTCTCTGCCCCTTCATTCCCGAGAATTGCAGACCTCTGGGGACACTGTCCCTCACCCCCCTCGCCCACTGGAGGGCCTGGACCTCTAAAGCACTCGTCATTTAACAGTACAAACCAAGGCCCGCTGAGACGCCACTCCTGAACTCAGGACGCTGGGGCAGAGAAATGGCTGCGTGAGGCTCAGGACAGAGCGCAGTGCTGTGACTGGGAAGGGGAGCAGAAGAGGGAGGTCCGGTTCCCCCTTCTGACTGCTGGAGCCAGACTCCATCGGCCTGTGGTCCCCAGGGCAGAGGAGGTGCCCCCATCCTGGACACTGCTCTTTGGGTGAAGGCCTAGAACTCCGTCATGGGCCTCCTTCTCCAGCTTCCCTCTTTGCCATCATTTTTCTTTCTTTCCTTTTCTTCTGGGAGGCCCAAATCCCTTCTCCCTGGTACGGTTAGCCCAACACAGACGCCCCACTCATAAGCAGATTGGGTCACCCTTGCCCTCTGAGGGCCGGGTCCTGCTGGGGCTACGGCCCTGTCTCCCAGGGTGGGGAGCCAGAGAAGCTCAAGCAGGCCCCAGCAGCGACTCCATGTCTCTCCTGTCCGTCCCGGAGGGGCCGGGGGCACCTCTGTGTACAGTCTTCCTTCTGCCTGGAGAGCCTTTCCTCCTGGCTGTATGTCTCAGTGGTAGGACACATGGCACTTGTGGCCCTTAAGAGAGCGTACACCTGTCACATCTGATGCCATTAAGTCACACTGTGAGGAGACCGCCCGTTGCTCACAGTGTTCCCTGTCCTTCTGCCAGTTGACAAGAGAATGACTGCGGGAGCCGGGGGCTGTGTCCCCTCCCCCGTCTCACCTCGAACAGAGGGGTGGGCTCTGGGCCTTTTGCTAATCGAAATTGAGTTTTGTTACCACTATTTTGTATGCTTCCCTTTACCTTTTTAAAAATTTATTTATGACAAATGATGCTGGTTTTCCACTTACAATAGTGACGTAAGTTTCCTTTCAAACTGAACTACTAGTAACAACAAGTGAGTCAACTGAAGATCCACACGGTTTCAAAAACACGAGCTTGACAATGGTGCTATTCAAGGCCTGTTCCCCGTTGGCTGCTGGAGGAGCTGGTCTGAAGCCCTGAGTCGGGGAGACCACCAGGCCCCTGAAGACCTTTCGGGTCTAGCTTCCTCCTGAGTCTGTAACTGCACCGCCTGGGGAAGGGCGGAGAGGATGGCCAAGACGGAGGTGAGAAGGGAGGGCCACTCTAGTGCTCTCCCTGTCTCAGCACAGGGGCAGACGGCAGCTGAGCTCCCGGAGGTGCTGTTTTGCAGAGTGACAGGGCAAGGCTGAGACCATCCCCTCCCCCACCACACACACACAGGGCTGGAGGTACACAGAGCCAGCTGGCTCCCCTGAACCCATGAGACAAGGGGGCTGGTGCCCACAGAGGGAGGAGAGAGAGAGAGGAGACTCCTTCAGGCTCTCCACATATACCCGGTCCTCTTAGCCCCCTTCACTGTGTCCAGCTGAGTCTCTGTCACCCCAGACTGAAAGCACTTGGCTCCCCCACTGCAGGGTGAACTGCCCCGAAACCTGGTTCTGTATTGGGTCCCCCACTCCCTAAAAATGTGAGAGCACAACATGAGCAGGAAGCTCTTGCATCTCTAGACCTTGCCCAGCTCCCTCCAGCTTGGGCTCCTGCTCAGCAAAACCAGCAAGTATCTGGGGTACACAGCCCGGCACCCTGAGTTTTCTGGCCACTTGATCCCCTGGCCCATGTGATGAGAGTGTCTCAGCATTCAGGGCCAGTTCAGGATGGGACAGGGTAGCCCTGATTGACCCTCCTGCTCATTTGTTCCTTGAACTATCCCAGCTGGTTGTGCCAAAGCCATCAGTGACTAGAACTCCCCTTCTCCCTGGGTTCTGTTTCTGGGACTGCTTGCCTGTGAGCAACGTAGGCCCCGTGAGCTTGGCATTAAAAAATACGATCATCAGAGGCCCTGCCTCTCTAGAAGGTGCCCGGCTCCTTCCTTAGAGTTGGCAAGAAAAAGGGAGAGAAGTTGCTGAGCCTAAGCATGGAAGGTGCACCTTTCTCCAGATCCTGGGGACCCGGTGATGAGACGTGAAGCATGCTGCCTGCGTCATCTCACTCCCAGGGGACCTCTCAGGACTGGAGCATTGTCACAGCTCCAGAGGCTCCTTGGGACCTGAGTATAGTCTTGGCTAACAGGGTCCGGAAAGATGAGAAAACAACCAGAAAGGGGCAGAGGAGGCCAGGACCCAGGTCCTCCAGCATGAGTGGTAGGAGGGGAAGAAAGAGGACCTACCTGTGAGGGCTGCCATCAGCGATCCAGCGGTCACCAGGAACAGCCACATGTCTGGGGCCATCTCTGCCTGCTACGCGTGCCAGCCAGCAAGAAGTACCATCCTAGGGCCAGCAGCGGACGCGGCCACCGAGTGCCCCTCACCCCCGCCTGCTCTGCCCTTCTCTGTTCCTGCCTGTGCCTTTCTCTCTGCCACTCGCTCTTACACGCATGCGACCAAACCCAGCCTGTGAGTGTCTCTCACGCCTCCTATTCTGCTTGTGGTTTTGGTCTCCAGGAAGCCGGGCTGGTGTCACAGGGACTGGGGAGTAGAGCCCAGCCGCCTCTGCTGGGAGCCCACCAAGCCTGCTGAACCCTGAGAGTCACGGAGCCGGACACAGACACGCACACGTACCGACACCCACATAGTTGGAAAAGGGAAGTGGAGGGGCCATGCCTCACTTCTGGAGCCAAAAGGGAGAAGTGGTATGTAGTAGGTGCTTCTTCTGTACATGGTGGGAGAGGGCATGGCTGACCCATTTGTCTATCCTACTCCAAGGAATCCTGCTTCGTGGGCTTACCTTGACCTTGGGAGCAATGGGAAGAAGGAGGATATGGTCTTGGTACACTTTTGAGAGACACAAGCCTTAGGCTCCCCTCCAAGAAACAGAGACTAGGAAGGGTCTGAGAGGTGGCTGTCCCACACAACCTTCTACACAGATGGAAACCAAGGCCCCCTAAAATGGCACAAAAGGGCCAGCTTCCCTCACCTGGTGCCATGCCGGCTGTTCCTCTGTGGGAATCAGGCAGAGGATGGCCTACGAGGATGAAGGAGGCCTCGGGCCAGAAGAAACCACAGAAGCAAAGGGCTGATGGGAGGTTCCCAAGAAGAGAAGGCAGAAAGGCTGAGTTTACAGTCACATATCAGGGAGTTGATGCCATAGGAAGGAGACAGGGACCAGGCGTGCCCCATTCACCACTGCACCCCCTGTGGAGCATGCAGTAGGTGCTGAGTAAGTGTCTGTTGAATGAAGACAGGAATAGATAATTGGTAGTCCGAGCAGAACCTTGAAGTCATTGAGCCCAGAAGGGGACTGGTTTCAAATTCTGGCGCTGCCCCATGTGGCACCATCTCAGGTTCACCCCTCCTGGCCCTCATGCATCATAGCTCGCTTTCATTTCCCCATCTATGGGCTAGGGAAGACTCCTCCTTCGTTAGGCCCACAGGGAGCCAGGTCCCTCCGGCCCTAGCCCTGCCCTAGCCTGCCCCAGCCCTGGCACCTGCTGTGACTGCCCCCTTGTGGACAGTCCCTGGCAACACAAACCAGTGCTGTCTCCAGCTCCCCCCTAATTTACAGAGACTTGGGAGTGTGGATCTCTTGGGCAGGGAAGGGGGATATTCTGTGGAAGGTGAGGGGAAGAAACCACACCTCTGCCCTCAAGGAACATGACCAAACCGCAGGCCGGAGTAAGATACACACAACTTGAGGTCTTCTGGTCCTAAGAGAAACAGGTTTGAAATGGGCCGAGAAGGATGGCTAGTCTTCCCTTCCTGACAGTGCAGTAGGTGGCCTATGCTGAAAAATTCTCCTGGTACAAAACACACACACATAAAGAATTTATGTCATCTTTAAAAACATATAGCTGAGATGGCAGGAGATGAAGGGAAATAATCAGAGGTCAAAAATGACCATGATGCACAAATCCAAAGAGGTCATTAAGAGCAGAAGTGGCAGTTGCCCCAAGGCACCCATGGGTCCAGGTGGCCAGAATGTGAATTTAATGAGCCTAGACAAAACCTAGAGCTGAGCAAAACCTAGAGCTGGAAAACAAAACCAGAAACCCCCACCTGAAACAAAGGGCACTAAAATGCGGTGTGAACTTGGAGAGAAAAACTCCTCAAAGGAGCCAACCCAGACTCTGCCTGCTCAGCTGTGACGCTGAGTGGAAGCAAAAGGAGCATGAAGCCTGGATGCCCCTTACCACAAGTCGGCCACAAATGGGTCTGGAGGTGGAGTTTGTGGTACTTTTGTGGCAAAAAACAACAACACAGCACAACATAACCAACAAGTCTACTTTAAAGTAAAGTAGACTAGGCTCGGTGCCCGCTGCTCAATGGACTAAGGCGCCAGCCACGTACACCTGAGCTGGCCGGTTCGAATCCAGCCCGGCCCACCAAACAACAATGATGGCTGCAACCAAAAAATGGCCGGGTGTTGTGGCAGGCACGTGTAGTCCCAGCTACTTGGGAGGCGTAGGCAGGAGAATCGCTTGAGTCCCAGGAATTGGAAGTTGCTGTGAGCTGTGATGCCACAGCGCTCTATCCAGGGTGAGAGCTTGAGGCTCTGCCTCAAACAAACAAATAAATAAATAAATGAAGTAGACTATAGTTCCTCCAGCACTTGGAAGAAATAAATGACAATAAGACTCTTAGGCCCCAAAGGATTTCCACAGAAAAAGGTCCAAAGAATATGAGCTCACAGGCAAAAAAAAAAAAACCACACAGAAAAAAAATTGTAAGACACAGGCTATTAGGATTTTCAGTGAAACTGGCACAAAGCAGGAAACAAAAGACTCATACCTTCAAAATTTTTAAATATTAGAATTATGGCATATATAATATAAGGATGATTTATATGCTTAAAGAAGTAAAAGTTGATGATTGAGGGTATAGATAAGGAGCAAGAGACCTTTAAAAATGACCGGGAAGATCTGAAATTTTAAAAAGCACATAGTACTTATATAAATTATGTAAAAACATAATCTTCAAAACTAGAAATCCAACAGACAGATTAAACAGCAGATTAACGTGGCTGAGGAGAGAATTCCTGAGCCGGCAAAATGGATGTGAAGCACTCACCCAGAATGGAGCACAGAGAGATGAAAAGATGGAAACTATGAAAGAGGTTAAGAGATGTCGAGGATGAGCAAGTTCTTATTTTTGTCCAATTAGAGTTCTAGAAGAAACTGGACAATTTCCAGATTGATGAAAGATATGAACCTCGGATCCTAGAAGCTCTCACAACCCAAACATAATTAATAAAAAAGATGAAAACCGGAAAGCAAGCATTTATAGGAGCAAAATGGTTGACCAGTAGAGAGAAGGTGGATGAACTAAGTACAGAGTGGACAACAGATGCTCAATTCCAACAATTGAAGCCGGAAGACAATGGAACAACATCTCAAAGTGCTAAGAGAAAGTAACCATCAGCCTTGAATAGTTTTCAAGAATGAGGTCTCTTTAATAAATTTCAACTGACAACATTTACAACTAACAGACCCTTACCTAAGGAATTCTAGAGGGGTCCTTTAAAAGCAAGAAAAATAATCCCAGAAAGCCTAAGATTCAAGTAGGAATGATGAGCAAAATATATGTGAAAGTTTTTAAAAAATTGTATTTTAGAGAAGAGATCTTGTGGTGTCACCCAGGCTAGAGTGCAGTGGCACAATCATAGTTCACTGCAGCCTCAAACTCTTGGGTTCAAGCCATCCTCTTTCCTCAGCCTCCTGAACAGCGGAAACTATAGGCATCTGCCACTGCACTGAGTTGCCTTTTTGTTCCATTTAATTTTTATAGATGGGGTTTCAATATATTGGCCAGGCTGGTCTCAAACTCTTGTCCACAAGCAATCCTGCTGCTATAGCCTCTTGCGTAGCTGATATTACAAGAGAGCCACCTCACCTGGCTAAGTAAGCATTGATTGTAGGAAACAATTGCAAACATGTTTAATTCATGGGGTTAGAAAGTAAATGAGACAGGTGCCTGTAATCCCAGCACCCCGGAAGGCCAACGAAGGTGGATTGCCTGAGCTCAGGAGTTCAAGACCAGCTTCAGAAAGAGTGAGACCTCCGTCTCTAAAAAATAGCCGGAGTGTTGTGATGGGCGCCTGTAGTCCCAGCTACTCGGGTGGCTGAGGCAGGAGGATCACTTGAGCCAAGAGTTTGAGGTTGCAGTGAGCTATGACACCATGGCACTGAGGGCAACAGAGTGAGACTCCATCTCAAAATAAATAAATGCAATAAAATGAAATAAAATACAATAAATGAGATAAAACTAAACAACCAGAAAATGGTAACAAATGAATTGGTAAGGAGCAATCAAAGTAAGAAAGGCCTATTATTTGATGGGAGGGCAGAATACTGACTAGCATTTGACCTTGTTAAATTAAATGTGTGTGCTAAACTAGTAGAGCAATACAATGGAACAGGTGGGGAGGTTCCCCTTTGCAAAGCCAAAAGCAGGCAGGAAAGGAAAAGGAAGGGAGGAAATAGGAAGAACAGGACAAACAGAAGGATGGGTAGATTTCAGCAGGTAGATTAGGTGTCGGGTGGTGGGAAGGGTGCTCCTGGCAGGAGGCACAGGTAGTGAATGAGAGCCAGCACAGTATAACCTGACTGGTTATCACCTAAATTCTTCCCAAGCTTCCCATGTTTCTTGGACATGCAGCTTTGAAGGGGAAGCTGAGAGAGATACCCAATGGGGTGCCCAAATCAAAGAGCTCATTTTTATTTATAACTCTTACAGCCAGGACCTTGTGAACTCAATTTGCAAGGGACACTTAGTGGCTCTGCATCCTGTGGAGAACCCAAGCATTTTTCATCCAAGCTGTCTTGACCTTGGCCCAGCAAAGTGGAATTAGCAACATGATTGAGGGAAGCCTGCCTCTCAGGCCAGGGGAAGGGAGAAAGACCCAGACCTGCATGCCACCCAGTCCCGCCGTGTGGCACAGGGGGCAGGTTAAGGCTGACTGGTACTTACTGGGCACTTCCTATTGTGCCAAACGCTTCACATGGAATTTTTACCTTAATTCTCACAACAACACAATCAAGTAGGTTTCGTCCTCAGCACATCCTTGCAGATGTAGTTTGCTCAAGACACTATAGCTAAGTAGTAGTAGGGCTAGTCTCTGAACCTAAGACCCTGGGCTCTTAACCACAGGCAAGTCAGCCTTTTGGGGAACAGGGCCGAGCAATGTGGGGGCAGTTGTTGTCTAAGCATAAAGGCTGTGACTGAAACAAAACACCTCTCCCAGGAGAGGCTATGGTTCTACCAGACCCTGAACTGTGGCCCAGTCCTGCCCCCAGCCCAAGCAACCTCATTCCTCAGTCTCTGGAGTTCTAAAACTCCTCAGTCCTGACCACCATCTCCAAACCAGTCACAGCTAACATTTGTTTTTCCTGAGGCCCAGAGTTGTCTGCCACAGCCTGAGGAGTCAGCCCCTAAATGCATATACATTGTTTCTAATTAAATAGTTGCTCACAACACAACCTTTATCATAAGTTCTAGGTGCTAGGGACACAGTGCTGACCAAAGCAGACAAAAATTCCTCTTCTTCTTCTTCTTTTTTTTTTTTCCAATCTTGAGATAAAGTTTATTGAGGAAGAGAAAAATGGGTTGCAGAGTAAGAAAAGTTTGATGGCAGGATACGTTTGCCACAGACAGCAAACAGGCCTCTATTGCCAGGGCAAGTAGGCAAAGAGGCTTATCAAGACTTATAAAGCTGGGGTGGCACCTGTGGCTCGAGGAGTAGGGTGCCGGCCCCATATACTGGGGTGGTGGGTTCAAGCCCCGCCTTGGCCAAAACGGCAAAAAAAAAGAAAGAAAGAAAGAAAAGAAAAAGACTTATAAAGCTGCAGTAATTAAGGTTGTATGTTATTGGCATCGAGACAAATAGACCAGTGAAACGGAACACAGCATCCAGGAACAGAATCACAATATATGTGAACACTTAGTTTTGTTTTACAACAAAAGCATCGCACTGCAGAACAAAGGAGAAACTCGGCTTTTCGATACATAGTTGTGAGCCAGTTGTTTCTCCCTAAGAAAATATATTTCTCTAGTCAGTCCCCTTACACTGTGCACAGAGATCAATGCCACATAGATAGTAGATCTAAATGTGAATGGCAAAATAAACAAACAGGCAAACAAAACAATAGGAGAATGTCTGCCTAACCTACCAGTAAGTAAAGATTTTTTTTTGATTGAATAAGAATATTTTTATTTCCATCATTAGAACAAAAAAGTATAATTTTTCATATTTCAAAAAATTCTTAGAAAGACTAGGACACTTTTTTAAATTTGAGTGCTTAAATACACACCTATACCATCACACTTATTTACTTTCTTTTTTTTTTTTATTGTTGGGGATTCATTGAAGGTACAAGAAACCAGGTTACACTGATTATATTTGTTAGGTAAAGTCCCTCTTACAATGGTGTTTTGCCCCCAAAAGCTGTGGCACACACCAAGACCACACCCCCCTCGCTCCTTCCCTCTCTCTGCTCTCCCCTTCCCCCACCCCCACCATGTCATCAATTATCCCCATATCAAAATTGAGTACATGGGATTCATGCTTCTCCATTCTTGTGATGCTTTACTAAGAATAATGTGTTCCACTTCCATCCAGGTTAATACAAAGGCGGTAAAGTCTCCATTTTTTTAATGGCTGAATAATATTCCATAGTGTATATATACCACAGCTTGTTAATCCATTCCTGGGTTGGTGGGCATTTAGGCTGTTTCCACATTTTGGCAATTGTTTTGTTTTGTTTTGTTTTTTGAGACAGAGACTCAAGCTGTCACCCTGGGTAGAATGTCGTGGCATTACAGCTCACAGCAACCTCCAATTCCTGGGCTCAAGCGAGTCTCCTGCCTCTGCCTCCCAAGTAGCTGGGCCTACAGGCGCCTGCCACAACGCCCGGCTATTTTTGTTTGGGTTGCAGCCGTCATTGTTGGTTGGCGGGCCCAGGCTGGATTTGAACCTGCCAGTTCAGGTTTACATGGCTGGCGCCTTAGCCCGCTGAGCCACAGGTGCCGAGCCATTTTGGCAATTGTAAATTGAGCTGCAATGAATAGTCTAGTGCAAGTGTCCTTATGATAAAAGGATTTTTTTCCTTCTGTGTAGATGCCCAGTAATGGGATTGTAGGATCAAATGAGAGATCTGGCTTGAGTTCTTTGAGAGTTCTCCATACTTCCTTCCAAAAAGTTGTGTTAGTTTGCAGACCCACCAGCAGTATAAAAGTGTTCCCTTCTCTCCACATCTATGCCAGCATCTGCAGTTTTGAAATTTTGTGATGTGGGCCATTCTTGCTAGGATTAGGTGGTATCTCAGGGTGGTTTTGATTTGCATTTCTCTAATAACTAGGGTTGATGAGCATTTTTTCATATGTTTGTTAACCATTTGTCTTTTTTCTTTAGAGAAGGTTCTATTCATGTCTTGCCCATCAATATATGGGATTGTTGGCTTTTTTCATGTGGATTGATTTGAGTTCTCTGTAGATCCTAGGTATCACATTCAAAATATGCAAATATCCTTTCCCATTGTGTAGGTTGTCTATTTGCTTTGATTGTTGTCTCCTTAGTTGTACAGAAGCTTTTCAGTTTGATTAAGTCCCATTTGTTTATTTTTGTTGTTATTGCAATTGCCAAGGCAGTCTTCTTCATGAAGTCTTTCCCCAGGCCAATATCTTCCAGTGTTTTTCCTATGCTATCTTTGAGGATTTTTATTCTTTTATGCCCTAAATTTAAGTCCTTTATCCATGTTGAATCAATTTTTGTGAGTGGAGAAAGGTGTGGGTCCAGTTTCAGTCTTGTACATGTGGATAACCAGTTCTCCCAGCACCATTTATTGAATAGGGAGTATTTCCCTCAAGGTATGCTGTTGTTTAGTTTATTGAAGATTAGGTGGTTGTAAGATGTTAGTTTCATTTCCTGGTTTTCTATTTGATTCCGAATGTCTCTGTTTTTGTGCCAGTACCATGCTGTCTTGACCACTATGGCTTTGTAGTACAGCCTAAAATCTGGTATGCTGATGACCCCAGCTTTGTTTTTATTACTAAGAATTGCCTTAGCTGTATGGGGTGTTTCTGCTTCCATACAAAACGCAGAATTGTTTTTTTCCAAGTCTTGAAAGTACGATGTTGGTATTTTAATAGGGATGACATTGAGTCTGTAGATTGCTTCGGGAAGTATAGACATTTTAACAATATTGATTCCTCCCGGCCATGAGCATGGTATGTTCTTCCATTGGTTAATATCCTCTGCAATCCTTTCTTAGGGTTTCATAATTTTCTCTATAGAGGTCCTTCACCTCTTTTGTTAGGTATATTCCTAGGTATTTCGTTTTCTTTGAAGCTATGGTGAAGGCAGTTGTGTCCTTAATTAGCCTCTCATCTCAGCTGTTATTGCTGTATACAAAGGCTACTGACTTGTGGACATTGATTTTTATATCCTGAGACATTACTGTATTTTTTGATAACTTCCAACTCTCTTGTAGTTGAGTCTTTGGGGTTCTCTAAGTACAAGATCATATCATCAGCAAAGAGGGAGAGTTTGACCTCCTCTGCTCCCATTTGAATGCCTTTTATTTTCTTGTCTTGCCTAATTGTATTGGCTAGAACTTCCAGCACTATGTTGAATAGCAATGGTGAAGAGGACAATCTTGTCTGGTTCCAGTTCTAAGAGGAAAAGCTGTCAGTTTTACTCCATTCAGTAAAATATTAGCTGTGGGTTTGTCATAGACAGCTTTGATCAGTTTAAGAAACGTGCCATGTACGCCTATACTCTTCAGTGTTCTAATTAAACTAAGGATAATTAGAATTAAAGGATTAGGATAATAAGGATTAAATAAAAGGATAAGCTGGATCTTATCCAATGCTTTTTCTGCATCTATTGAGAGGATGATATGGTCCTTGTTTTTGCTTCTGTTAATACAGTGGATAACATTTATGGATGTGCATATGTTAAACCAGCCTTGCATCCCTAGGATGAAATCTACTTGATCATGATGTATGACTTTTTTAATGATAAGCCCTAATGTATTGGCTAGGATTTTGTTGATAAACTGGTTTTTTTTTTATTGTTGAGTTGAAAGACTTTGTTATATATTTTGGACACTAGATTCATCAGATACATAGTTTGCAGATATTCTTTCCCATTCTTCTGGCTGACTTTTTCAATTCTTGATACTATTTTTTTATGCACAAAAGTTTTTAATTTTGATGAAGTTTAGTTGATATTTTGGTTGCTGTTGCTATTTGGGCATTTGGTGTTATAGCTGAGAACTTAACACCAAATCCAAGCTTGTGAAGATTTCCCCCTAGGATTTCTGTGAAAGTTTTATAGTTATATACAGGTCTTTGATCCAGCCTGAGGTAATTTTTGCATGTGATATGGGGAAAAGGCCTAGTTTTTTGTTTGTTGGTTTGTTTGCACATAGATATTCCATGTCTCAGTGAGAAAGTCCATTGAGTCTTGGGGCTGTCACACAGCTGTGTTGTGGCAACAGATAATTGATGCAAAGATTGTCTTTTCTTTTCCAAATTTCATGCTCATACACTGCTCGCGTGTACAATGTGATGGGGTGCTATGTGGGGCCAGCAGTTGAGGAGTTCATTTTAAACGAGGAAGTAGCCTGTGTCGTGCTGGGACGTGCTCCACCTTCCTTCTGGTGCCCATTATTAACTGGTGTTTACTGACTCCCAGCCATGTTTCACTGTGATCCTCCACTGGATAAAAATGAGGTTTGCTGAGAATAGGAATGCTGCGAAAAGCTTACCAAACCCTCAACAACGCCTCATATAATGAGAATTATTAGGACACAAAAGCAGCTCTGTTCACCTTTAGCTTCAGTTTTCAGCGTGCCTCTGGCTACCTGTTTTCATTTCTTTCCTCACAGACAGCCTGCTTAGGTACTGAGACATTCTTGGGCCTCTTGATCCACAGCTAAATAAAATTAGGCATGATTCTTTATTTTTTTTTTTTGAGACAGAGTCTCATTATGTTGCCCTCAGTAGAGTGCCATGGTGTTACAGCTCACAGCAACCTGAAACTCTTCAGCTTAAGCGATTCTCTTGCCTTGGCCTCCCAAGTAGGTGGGACTACAGGCGCCCACCACAGTGCCTGGTTATTTTTTGTTGCAGTATCATTGTCATTTAGCTGGCCTGGCTGGGTTCAAACCCGTCTCCCTTAGTGTATGTGGCTGGCTCCATAACCACTATGCTATGGGCGCTGAGCCCAGGCATGATTCTTAGTCACCTTATACCTCCGTCTTCTCATCAGGAAAATGGAAGGAAGTCATGGAGATTTAAGGAGATGAAGCCATTAAAAGAGCACCTGGCACTGTGCAAATCTTCACCACATTTTAGGAAGTCTTGCTGTATGAGGACGTCTGGATTGAAGTGGCTGATGCTACTCCAGCTGCCTTTTTGGCCAGGTCTTCCCTTGGCCTTCTTCATTCTGTTTCAGCAGTAGGTTGGGAGCAGTTCTTTCCTTGAGAGCATCTTGTGGACTCATCTGAACTTGAGTTTGGATGGTCCCAGGAAGTTGGGGAGCAGTGGTGAGGACGAGTCCTGTGGTATTCTGTCTCTGAGCTCTGCCTGCCTCTCTGATTGAAATCAAGGGGGCCTGGATCTTCTCTGTTGACCTTTTGCTAGAGCAGGGCCAGCCTGAGTAGCGCCAGCCTGAATCATGTCTGAGGATTGCCATGTGGCATCGCTGGAACCCTTGATGTATGAGTCAGATACAGCCTGAAGACCCTTTACCTGGGTTAAAGACTTTCAGCAGAAATGAAATTGTCACTGGTATCTCCCCAGCTCATTCATTATGTAGTCTGTGTTGAGAACTTCACGGAAAGAAGGCAAATGTTTCATCTCTACTTTTTCCATTCCCTTTTTAAAAATTTATTTTCATATGTTACCACTATACTATACCATTCCCTTTTTAAAAAAATTGCCAGAGTTAATACTGGTGATTTGCTTTGCTTTCCTATTCCAGCATTGGCATCTGATAATGGCACAACTGATTTATGGTGGGAGAGCCTGGAGGTGAATTATTTATTCTCCCCATGTAAAGGATTAGCTATTTCTACTTTTAATGGATTTTTGTTGCAGTGTGTTTATGTATTTTTAGATGGATTGAGACGTCCTCTGACCTCTAATATCATATCACATAAAGCTGTTTGCAAATCACATTAAATGTCTGAATTTACACCGATGAATGCAAAGAAATGAAGAGTTATAATATTGAGTCTGTGACCCAAGAGATTTTTCTTAATTTATACTCTTGCATCCCCAGAAGGAATACATACATGTGGGGATAGGGTCATAGCCCAATGGACTGTATTATAGCAGCCAACCCAGGCTCCAACTAGGGCCAGTTCCCTGCCCCAAAAGTGGCAGCAGCCTATAGTGGGTGGGAGAAGAAGTCTGGAGGATGGGGACAGGACAGCTCAGGAGGTCAAACTTCTAGGTCATCAACTTCAACCACAGAGCATTGGCAGGTGGATACTCTCCTTAGATTGTCACAGGACCAGGTTTTATTTTTAACTTGTAAGAAAGGCGACTCTCTCTCTCATCTATATTGAATACACAACAAAAAGTGTTATAGTAAACAGTTTTCCATTTAATACTTACTCCTCACCTGTACCCAATCACTACTCTTAATTTCCTCCACATCCTTCCAGAGTTTCTTGAGGTAAGACAGATGAAACTGTATGTTTTATCCCCTGCTTTTTAATACAAAATTTGGGATGCTTCATATATTGTTTCTATGTTTCTTACTTTTTAAACTTAGTGATATATTTTGGAGATTTTCTTATATAAATACACAGAGGTCTTCCTCTATCAGCTTCGGCTCATTCCTGTACAGCATCCCATTCTGTGCTTGTACTAAGGTTTATCGAGTGAGTTCTCTATTGCTGGATACTTGGCTTATTTGTATTTTGCCATTTCAAAGAAGATAGGTGTGAGTTAATCTCTAGGATAAACTCTCCTGTGTTCAAAGGTGTATGAATTTGCAAGTCTGAAGGATATTTCCAATGCTCTCTGTGGGACTCATGCTGATTACATGCCCATCAGCAATGCATGAGTGAAGCGATGCTCTTTCATGCAGGGGTGTGTGTGTAAGTGAAAGTGGGTGAGATGTAGTTTAAATTTCTTTGAAAGTTATGATAGTATTTAAACAAGAGGGATGGGGTAAGATAGGGGGTTGGGGGAGAGGGCCTTCTGGATTCCTAGAATGTGAACCAGAAGCAACAGTGACTCTAGACAATGATAATAACGGCAATAGCGGTTATTTACATAGCACTTTCTAGGCTTGGCGTAGCTGCTTCACTGTCTTAACTCATTATGAGATTAGACATGGCTCATTTTCATTTGACTTTCTTCTAATTTTTCAAATACAAGGATTGAGGATTGATCATGTGCCAGACACTCTGCTAGGTGTTGGTTGAGGTAACTTCCCATTGACAGAAGTCCTGCCAAATGTCAATAGAAAGGGAATTTGGGGGGTGAGCCCTTACACTGACAAAGATTCTACAGAAAACACCAATGATTTTTTGACTATAATCTCATTGCAAGTGCTGTGTAATATTTCCCAGAAGATGGCTGCAACACAAGGCGAGGTGTGTGGCTGACTCGCCTTGTATATGTGGAAGCAGGAAAAAGACCCAATGTTATCACACTTGCGTGCTTACAGTGGGCTTTGCCTCATGTCTCTTGGTTTAATAATTATAGTTCAAGGTTAGAGGAGGTGGTAAGGGAGGAAGAAGAACTTGGATTGTGTGTGTGTGTGTGCGCATGTTTTGCAATGCTAAGAAATAAATCCAGTTCAGCAACATAATCAGTTTTAGTCAATAGCTGCCAGTTGTGATTAGTACTTGCAATGAAGAGGAATATTGAGAAGGCAAAAAAAAAATCTGAATGCATGTAATGGAACTTATCTGCCAGACCTTTAGACAAATATGCTTGTGTTAAGTGGCAAAAATATCAGAGGTCAGCATTAATTAGCAGAGAGCTCGTGCCTCTCATATTTCTGTTTCTTCTCTTTTCTGTGCCCTAGGTTGTCTTCCAATTTCTGCAGAACCCTCTTCTTCTTTGCTTCTGTTGCTGGCATCTAAAAACTGCCCTCTTACCTAAGCCTATTCTCTTGGATTCTAATCTCAAGCTTTCTTATGTGCCAGGAGATAATTTCCATTTCAGCTGATCACATGTCCTTACATTCCACACTGTGAGGTCAGGATGCCACTAGCTATCCTTTTCTTCAGAATGGATTTGCGTAATGGAGGGGTTTTAGAATGAAGCATCTATGGCGAGAATTTTAGACAGTGGAAAATAACTTTACAGAGTGTTAGAAGCTAGGAAATGTATTTGGAATAGAAGAGAAGTCTTGAGGGGTACCAATGCCATTTGGAAATAGAAAAATCAGGGGTTTTAGTAGGGAAAATCATGTAAAGTAATGGAAGATTATTTTTAAATTCGAAGCAAGGAATGAGGCTCTGAGTCTAGAAATCTGGGTTAAATACCATTTCAGAAAAGGTCTATTCAGGTAAATGTAAACCACAGGAGTTATTTCAGACGATGGGAGATTTAACAGAGGAATTTGGATACAGGTGTCATATCTAAGAATAACTTGCCTCAGAATCATCTGTCCTCTTTACACAAGACATGTGCTGTCCTGTGTGGCCAGGCCCTACTTGGCTCATTAACTGAGTAGTAGCCTGTCCAGGCACCTGAGTGTGTGATCCCTGTTGTAGAGGAGTTTGTAGTAGGAGAATCATGACATGTTTCTTGGATTAATGTATTTCACCTTGTTACTGTTTTATAGGCAGATTAGACTTTTGGCAACCATTGGTAAGTGGCTGCCTTAAATTTAGACCTATAATTTACACTTATTAAGAACAAGGTCAAGGTCCTCTCTGGTTCTCAGGCTATATTCTTCCTTAAGCAATCCCATTTACACAATGCCTTAAATATGCAAGGACTCTTTCATTTCTCTAGCCCCAGACCTCTATTCTGAGTCCTTAATATCCCAGGCAACTTATTTAACACATTTTGAGACTGAACTCACACTGTCCCTAAGAAACTTTGTTTTCTTCCAGTGTTCCTGTAGAATGGACATCACCATCTGCGCAGTGGCTCAAGTCAGAAACCTGGAAGTCATCTGTGACCCCACTGCATTCCCCATATCCAATCCATTGCCACATCCTCTTTATATATATATATATTTTTTGAGACAGAGTCTCACTAAGTCATCCTCAGTAGAGTGCTGTGGTGTCACAGCTCACAGCAACCTGAAACTCTTGGCCTTAGGCAATTCTCTTGCCTCAGTCTCTCAAGTAGCTGGGACTACAGGTGTCTGCCACAACACCTGACTTTTTTTTTGTAGTTGTCATTGTTGTTTGGCAGGGCCCGGCCGGGTTTGAACCTGCCAGCTCCAGCGTATGTGGCTAGCACCCTAGTAGCTGAGCTATAGGCACTGAGCCACATCCTCTTGATTTTACTTCTTAAATATCTTCTGGATCTGTCTTTTTCCCCTGTATCACCACCCCTAATTGCCTAGCCTATGCTACTATCAGCTTCCTCCTGAATTACTTGCATTGCCTCCTACCCAGGTTTTCTGTACCTATCTTGACTTCCTTCCAATTTCTTTCCCAAATGACTCTAACACGCCCTTTTCAAAGTCGTATCTTATGCTGCTGTATCGTTTTCCCAGGGATGTTTTCTTTGCCCTTCACATCATGTATCAAAGTGAAAAATGTGCAGTTCTGAGTGTGATTCCTCAATTACTATCTGCCTTTTCCTGTAGACTGTAAGCTACAGGGGGTAGTGGCCAGGTCTGTTTTTTCTTACCTCCGTTGCTCTCAGTGGGATATGCAGCACACAGCAGGTCCATCGCAAATATTTCCCATAATACTTAGCATAGCATTTAACACACGGTAGGTACTTAATAACCACTAGATATTTGTAAATACTAAATATTAATGGAGTAAATTGACATTCAGTTTCAGAAATGGCCTGACAATCAGTTTTCAACTTATTGGTCATAAACCGATAAATCTCTACTTTTCATGAACTATAAAGGAATATGTGTCGGGAATATTCTGCATGCAAGAGACAGAAGCTAAGTCTGGCTAATTTTTCAGGGAAGAAAAATTTTTAAAAAGATACAGGAGAGTTTATGAAATCACTCTAAGAGCTAAAGAACCAGGCTAGAGGTGAAACTTCTAAGAATATGCCTAAAATGTGCTATCAAACTGGTCCGATAGGGAAGCCTTTACTGTCACCATTATGACCTTGATACTGTAATTTGCTCTGTTGCAACTTCTGTACCAGAGATTAGATGTGCTGTGCCCACTGATTTACCTGATTGGTAGTGCCAGGTCACATGTCCACAATGCAGCTGCAAGGGATGCTGGGAAAGTGAGCTCCTCCTCAGACTTATGAAGCATATCTGAAAGCTGTCATACAGCCACCAATATCACCAATGTCTTCTACAAATGGATGTTCATAAACCCTTCGCTTGTTCCTAGTTTATAATTGTTTGTCTGGATAGTAGCATGTGCAATATAGTAAATATAGTTACATAGATAAATGGAAAGAGCTTGATCCTGAGTCCTCTATAGACTCTTCTTTTGCTGCTGATTTTGCATTTCACCATTAGATGCTTTAGTTTAACCATCTAGAAAATTAATGTAATACCATATTCCAAATGCTGAGAATCAGCAGTAATAGTAATGTATTTTGAGGTCCTAGAATAAAAACCCATTTAAAATTCACTGTATCATTATTTAAAATAGATGATTTTTGATGGAAATGATAAGTTCAAAGGGCTTGATGGCTTCTTGGGATTCAAAATGGGCAATGCTTGGTATATTAGCTTAATAAACCAGTCCTGAAGATGTTTCCCCGAGTCTTCTTCCCGCTCCTCTGTGGGCATTAGAAGGCAGAAATATGCAGGCATGATAATGGCTGTAATCAGTCACAACATGTGAGCTTATTATATTGGCTGCTTGCACAGTTGGAGCCTACCAAAGCTAATCACAGGCCTTTTGCAAAGTTCATTGGGTTGAACTTTGTAATATATCCTCATCCCAGGTAGGTTGAGAGACAGAGAAACTGAAGATGGGTCCCTAATCGCACCATTTACCCACGTGTTATTCAGCTGGAGAGTTGCACATGAAAAACCCAAATCTCTTTTCTTTTAGTCATGGGCTCTGCAACCTTTTCCGATAGGGTAGTATCAGCACTGACTCCCTGTTACAGCTCTCCTTTCTTTTCTTTTCTAGCTCTTTTTTTTTAAGTGCAATAGACTTCGCTCTCCTCTTCCCTGCTGCTGTCAGTCAGTTCTGTCACTGACTCTTCCCTGAAGAACAGCCTCTTAATCCCTCTTAACCTCTCGCAGCCTACCTCTTCTTTCAAGCCTACCCTCCTCCACAGTAACGCCTTCTTGGTCCTCATCCTCTCGTTAACCTTCCTTTCTTTCTCTCCCATTCATCTGTTGGGTCTCAGAACTCCACATGTAAGGGGGCTTCCAAGGTTGTCCAAGATAAGGTCGTGAAGCATGTATGTGTTCCTTCTCTTTCTGAGTTGAAGCAAGCCCTTGTCATTTTCTCTTCTCTTTGTCCTCTCATCAGCTGGAACAGAGTGCTGCTCTTCCTGTAATAGACAACAATTCTGTAGGCAAACTGACTCTCACAGAGGGGCCCCTTCTCAAGTATTTTATGTGGTGTGCAGCAGGCTCTCGTTGCCTTTCAATACAATGGGCGCAGGAGGGACAAACTCGTCAGGCCTCTGCATCCTGACATGCCAGCTGGGCTGGACTTGGCTTAGGAATATTTGAGACAGATTCCACCACCTCTACCACACCTAAGCTTGTTCAGAGGCAAAACAAAGCACTGGGGTTTCCTTTTTTTGGAGCTGTCACTAGATGCAGGTGCTCAAATAGGCTTTTAAGGGCTGAGTCTTGCCCCTGATCTGCCGGTCATTGCTATAGGACAAGAGAAGGAAAGGCACAAACACCTTCGCAGAAGGCATACAAATTATAGTGGGTGGCCTGGACTGAGAGGATATCCGAGGGAGATTGAGTATTTATTAAAATATCTTTTGTCAGCCAGATTTATTTTCATCTTTCTTCATAAGATGTGATAGTTTTGCATCAGCGCATCTAAATGAAATAATTTGCTAAAGGTCAAATGCAATTCCCACCAGCCAGTTTTCATTTACCTTCTAATTAATAACTAAATGCTCCCACATACATTAGCTCAAGGCTCATGCATAAAAGAATAACTACCATTTATTGAACACCTATTATGTTCCAGGCATTTGGCATACATACATTATCTCGAATTTTCACAACCCCAGAAGGTAAGAAAACTCCTTTAATAGAGGAGGAAAATGATGCCTAGAAAGGCTAGGTAATTTGCTCTGGGTCATGCAAATTACTGTCTAAAGCTAACCGCTCCAAGCCTTCTAATGCTGTAAGGTAGCTGCTTCTTGCAAGGATTTGATGCCTGGTGCCATGGCTGTTACTGACGGACAGGGAGGAAGGAGTGACCTCCTAAGGAAATGTCTGACTCCCCAAATCAGACCTCTTGCCCCTGGAGGAAGCTGCTTTGCCCAGACCTCCTTTGCCTTCCTCATTGTCACGGTGTGTATTTGGGAGGGGCTGAAATGCTGTCTGGTACAGTGTTTCTTTCATTCAATCTAGTTTTCTTCCCATGTCCTTTCGAATGAGGACGGGGTTGCTACTGAATTGGAAGAACATGCTTTTGAGCTAGTGAGGCAGATTTGGGTAGGCCTGACCCGGAGAGGTGTGCAAATTGGGCAAAACAGCTTTGCAGCCAAATCGCGACTGCTTCATTCAGGCATCAACAAACTGGCTTGAAGTTCATTATCAGGCCACTACTTGCAGAGAGACTCAGGAAGAATCGAAAAGTAGATAAAATGTGTTTCTGTAGCTTTCCAGCCTCCGTCCTATGTCCTGTTACCATGTGCTGAAACTTGACAATCAATTAGCCATTGCATGAATCTACTCCTTCTGCATTACTTTTGGTGTGGAATTTGTAAATGTCACACAAACCTCTTTTTTATTCTCTCAGTGTTTTAAATTTGAACAAGCCAGATCAGCTTTGAAACGTGACATCACAGTTAAATGACAAAATCACTACACTGATTTCTCCAACCTCCTTCCCATCATGCCTGTAATTTGGGTAAATTTCCAGTAGGTGGTGATCCATCCATCCAGCTGCCTGGATCCAGTACATTAGATGGGACATAAATCATAAGAATAGCTTCTCAGAACTAAAATGCCAATTACTTGCATCAGATCATCTAGGTCATATGACCTTTACCTTGTTAAAACACAGATTCCTGAACCCAACCCAACTTGATCCATCGAATCAAGTATTTCCTTTTTTTAAATTAAATCATAGCTGTGTACATTAGTGCAATCAAGGGGTACAATGTGCTGGTTTCAAATATAATCTGAAATGTTTTTATCAAACTGTTTAACATAGCCTTCATGGCATTTTCTTAGTTATTGTATAAAGACATTTCTATTCTGCATTTAGTAAGTTTTGCCTGTACCCTTCTAAGATGCACCATAGGTGTGGCCCCACCAATTACCCTCCCTGCACCCCAACTCCCCCCCCTTGCCCATTTCCCCATATTCTTGTGCTGTAGTTGGGTTATAGCCTTCTATGAAACCTATAAATTAGCTTCATAGTAGGGTTGAGTTCATTGGATACTTTTTCTTCCATTCTTGAAATACTTTGCTAAGAAGAATATGTTCCAGCTCCATCCATGTAAACAAGGAAGAGGTAAAGTCTCCCTCTTTCTTTAAGGCTGCATAGTATTCCATGGTATACATGTACCACAATTTATTAATCCATTTGTGGGTCGATGGGCACTTGGGCTTCTTCCAAGACTTAGCAATTATGAATTGGGCTGCAATAAACATTCTGGTACGGATGTCTTTGTTATAATGTAATTTTTGGTCTTCTGGGTATATACCTAGTAAAGGAATTATAGGATCGAATGGCAGGTCTATTTTTAGATCTCTAAGTACTGTCCAAACATCCTTCTAAAAGGAACGTATCAATGTGCATTCCCACCAGCAGTGTAGAAGTGTTCCCTTTTCTCCACATCCACACCATCATCTCTGGTTTTGGGATTTTGTCATGTGGGCTAATCTTACTGGAGTTAGGTGGTATCTCCAAGTAGTTTTGATTTGCATTTCTCTGATCATTAAGGATGGTGAGAATTTTTTCATGTGTCTATAGGCCATATGCCTGTCTTCTTTAGAGAAGTTTCTCTTCAAGTCCTTTGCCCACCCTGAGATGGGATCACTTACCCTTTTGTTGCCAAAACGCTTGAGTTCTCTGTGTATTCTGGCTATTAAACCTTTGTCTGAGGCATAACCTGCAAATATTTTCTCTCATTCTGAGGGCTGTCTGCTTGCTATACTTACTACATTTCTGGCTGTACAGAAGATTTTTAGTTTGATGAGGTCCCAGTAGTGTATCTTTGATACTGCTTCAATTGCCTGGGGAGTCCTCCTCATAAAATATTCACCCAAGCCGATTCCTTCAAGAGTTTTCCCTGCACTTTCTTCTAATATTTTTTTAGTTTCATGTCTTAAGTTTAAATCTTTAATCCAGTGAGAGTCTACTGTAGTTAATGGAAAGTGTGGGTCCAGTTTCAGTCTTCTACAGGTCGCCAGCCAGTTCACCCCACACCATTTGTTAAATAAGGAGTCTTTTCCCCACTGAATTTTTTTAATTGACTTGTCAAAGATCAAGTAACAGTAAGTAGCTGGATTCATCTCTTGGTTCCCTATTCTGTTCCAAACATCTGTCTCTCTGTTTTTGTGCCAATACCATTCTGTTTTGATCACTATCGATTTATAATAAAGTCTCAGGTCCGGTAGCATGATTCCTCCTGCTTTGTTTTTATTTCTGAGTAATGTCTTGGCTATTTGAGGTATTTTCTGATTCCGTATGAAACAAAATATTATTTTTTCAAGATCTTTAAAATACAACAATGGAGCTTTGATAGGGATTGCATTAAAATCATATATTGC
>CAUYON010067772.1:0-21062 GCA_963573935.1 Arctocebus calabarensis | reverse complement strand
ATATAGTGATCAAGAAAATGCCATGAAGGCTATCTGTAACAGTACGATCAAAACATTTCTGAATGTATATGAATCGTGCCCTATGATTGCACCAATGTACAGAATTATGATTCAATAAAATTATAAAAAAAAAAAGTAAATAAAATAAAAAAAAATTAAATGCCATCAATATGGCATCAACTATTCCACCTTCTCCACGACACCTTAAAAACCTACAATGAGTTAGTTAAAGCCAGATCTTCCTGAAGTATGACTCTATCCCAGCCCTGAGATGGTCTTCTCTGTGGTCAGTCAGCGAGTTGACTTCAGAATCATATTTTGCTAGTGAGAGTCTACGTAAGATGAACATAGTGCTGAGCATGTCCTATTCCTCATTCTCGCCCTGTGCTGGTTGTACCCACCAATTGATTTCCCTCTGCCATCATAAATACACCACTTCTTCTCTCTCTGACTTATCCAGCTAGAATAAAATATAATTTAAGGGAGTGTCACATGCAGCATTTATGCTAACAACTAAAGGAGACAAGAGACAAACTAAAGTTTGCAATTAAAAATGTAATGCAGCTCAATTCACAATTACTAAAATGTGGAAATAGAATAAATACCCTCCAACCAAGGAATAGATTAACAAGCTGTGGTGTATTTACACCATAGAACACTATTTAGCCACTAACAAAGATGGAGACTCTTCTTTTATGTTAACCTGGATGGAGCAGGAACATATTCTTCTTAGTAAAGTTTCATAAGAATGGAGAAGCAAGAATCCAATGTACTCAATCCTAATATGAAGCCAGTAGATGATCTAATATATATCATCATAAGAGAAAAACTCAAATCAATTCAAAATGGGGAGCAGAGGAATGACGGAGTGAGGAGAGGGGAGTAAGAATGTGGATAGGGGGTTAAGGCATATGGCCCAGCTCTTGGGGGCAGAACACAATTACAAGAGGGAGTTTACCTAACAAATGCAATCAGTGTAATCCAATTCTTTGTACCCTCAATGAACCAGAAACAATAAAAAAAATTACATGGAAAATAAACTACTTATTTTTCCAAATAAAAATAATAATATAAATATATTGTATGTTGCCTCATGGTAATCATTAATGCATCAAAAACAAAAGCTTTAACAAAGGCTGCCCAATAACTAAGGTTTATTTGAGAGAGTCTTTGTAATTTTTCTGACTTTCAGGGCAGAAAAAAAATCTTATGTATGTACAACTTCTACAATATTAGAATATTAACAAAAATAAATTTACAATATCTATATCTTATACCCTTTCAAAATATATTAGGCAAAACAAAAAAATCCACAGCATAATGCATTTTCAAATGTTTGAGTGTTTAAAGTTGTAATCATGATAAATGTTACAATATTGTACTAGTGACAAAAAGATGAAGGCTTCTAATTTTTCAATCTCCTGTTCTGATCATATACCGAGAAAAAGACTTGCCATAATTTCATGTAATCTTTGCCTCACCCAAATGTGGGTTTAATACTCCTATCATAGATAAAGAAATTTTAAGGATATATTTCAAAGTAGTTGATAGACTGCACGAAGAAATAAAAGACAGTAGCATAGTGTACACATTTTATAATTCACAATTTCCAAAAGAACAACAACATTAGGAGAAATAAAAGTGATGTTTAAACATGTGGCTATTTATAGCAGAGAGAACATTTTTATGTAGGTCATTATGAAAAAGACGGCATATCCTGATACCCATGTAGTAAATAAAATGTTTCCTATAGTTGTTTTCTTATTTTTTAGAAAATCTTTATTATATAAAGTAAAACAAACAGAAATGTTTTGAAAGTGAACATTTCTCCCTTTCCTTCTCCTTCCTCTCCTCCCCATACTTTGCATCCTTTAGAAGCAACCGCTCTCTTCATTCTGCGTGCTTGACAGCGTCCTTCTAAATGTGCCCTGACATTGTTCAAATAACTTGACGTTTTCCCAAGCTATTTCATCGAAGAGATGCATTGGGTCTCAATGAGTATACAGTTCTGATATAGTCTACCTTAACACAAAGATAATTCTGTTAATCTATAGTTGTAATAACTCTTGATTTCATATCTTTTGGATAATCCTCTATAAATATTTCATCAGACAAATGTTTGTAGAATACATATTAGGTGTGACATATTGTGGTCACAAGGTTCAATTTATTTTTACTTGAAATATTCATGGATTAATTGAGATGGCACTGAATTAAAAATAGCACTGGCCAAGACTGATAAGTGCAAAGAATAGTGGATAATGCCAAAAGAGTTCAAAGGAGCAAGAGATTTCTTCTAGATGACAGGGTCAGGGATTAATGAAGAAGATGGAGCAATAGGAACAGAGTTGCATTCATTTGGAGGCAAATGTACTGTTGAGGGAATAAAAAGAGAAAAATCAGGGGCAGAACAGATGAAAGGAGAATATGAATAAGGTGAAAGGAAGACTCAGAAGACTGGATAAAGAATTGCTAATAAGACTTTTAGCAACATGAACAGAACCTTTCCCCAAGAAGAAAGATGAGTGGCCAACAAACATGTGAAGAAATGCTCATCATCCCTAGTCATCAGAGAAATACAAATCAAAACCACCCTGAGATATAACCCCAGTGAGAATATCCCACATCACAAAATCCCAAATCTGCAGATTCTGGTGTGGGTGTGGAGAGAGGGGTACATTGATGCACTGTGGATGGGATTGCAAACTAGGTCGCCCTTTTTTGGAAAGAAGTTTGGAGTATCCTGGAAGAATTTACAATAGATCACTCATTTGACCCTGCAATTCCTTTGCTAGGTATCTACCCAAAAGAAAGGACATTTGCACTAGAATGTTTATAGCAGCTCAACTCACAATTGCAAAGATTTGGAAACAACCAAAGTACCCATCATCCCTTGAATGGACTGATAAACTGTGATATTTATACACCACGGAATACTGTTCAACCATTAACAGATGGAAACTTTGGAGACTTTGCATCTTTTGTATTTACCTGGATGGATTTGGAGAACAGTCTGCTAAGTAAAGAATCTCAAGAATGGAAAAGCAAGCAATCCATGTACTTAGTACTAATGTGAAAATACTAGACCAATAACTACAGATCCACATGAGAAGAAAACACAATTAAATTCAAGAAGGAGTGAGGGTCTCAATTAGTCACTACCTATCAGACACAATGTAGTGGTATGTAGCACACTTCCTAGGTGAAGGACTTAGGATTTAAACATACAGATGCAAATAATGTAACCTAATCATATGTATCGTCATAGTAACCCATTACCAAAAATGAAATAAAATAAAAACTATAAAAAATTAAAAAAAGACTGGTAGATACTTATTACACCTTTTCTGGGTTAGTGTTTTAACATTACTTTTAGTGGAAGTCTAGGTAGTATATGGGGGTGCCTCAGAGACCTAAGCAGGGGATGGAATGGCCAGTAGACAGCGCTGCAGGCCACCAGGGATGTCTCAGCCAGAGCAGCTAATTGTTCTCTCTCTCTCTCTCTCTCTCTCTCTCTCTGTCTGATGGAGAGAGGGGAGCTCTTTGCTTAAAAGTGATAGAAACCCTATTTTAAACTGTGGGGATGAAAGGAAAATTTATCAGCATAAGCAACTCTAAGCAGAGCAAGATTGAAGCTTGGGTAGAGGACTGAAGTGAGGATGAGAACATTTCTAGAAAACACCTATTTCTTCTGCTTCGTGTTACTGCGCCTGACATGTGACATGCAGCTGCTTCAGTCTTCTGGAGACAGGTCTTCCCAGACCTCCTGCATCTCACCGCATCATGACATTTCCTACAAGGTCCTATTTGAAAAATTCCTGGAGAACTCTGTTTTGGGGTCAGATGTCTGTCGTTGTCCAACTAAGGGGAACAAGAGGAGAATGCAGTTAAAAAAAATGCTTGATCATTTCTGGTCTCACGCCCGCTCCGCCCACTCTGTTACACTGACAGTCACACGCGCGCTGGCCATGCTCCTGCTGTAGGGCTGACATTATCTCTTCTCTCTGCCTACAGCATTAGACATTCTATGAAATAAAAAAATGATAATGAAGGTGAAGATTTGCAATATTCCATTGGATTTAGCTACCTGTCTGAAAGCTAGGTCATGACTAAATCATAGAAAGGATGATGGTTACAGTCTACTAAAAGTAGTAATGTATTTTCCTCTTGTTTAGTACTCTTCTAGGGGCCAAATTGGTCAAATGCTCATTGGCAGACTTTGACATATTGAGTTCTGCATTAGATTCTGCTATATAAACATAACATTTGTGTAACACCTTTTAGTTGATGCAGTAACTTTGTGATATTTCCTCATATAAATATCACATATTCATTACTTGATAATCTGATGTGTGCACTGCTCTAGGTCTTAGGTGTTCAGGAAAGAATAAACTGAGTGGAGAAGGGTAGATATTATACATAAACAAATAAGATAAAAAAACAAAAGATGGTGATTAAAAACTACGAAAACAAAATGATGAGACAACAAGTGATTGGTGCTTCTCTTAGACTGTGTTGTTAGGAAATATCTTGTTTTGGTTTTGAGGAATAAATGATCAGAGGAAGCTATTCTGTGACTGTCTCAGTCAATTCAAGCTTCTAGAACAAAATGCCATATACTAAGTTACTTATAAAAAGCAGAAATATATTCTTCACAATTCTGGAAGTTGAAAGTCTGAGTGTGTCAGTAGTGTCAGGTTCTGGTGAGCCCCTCTTTACGCTTGTAAACTGCCACCTTTTCATTAATATTCTCACTAGTAGAAAGAGGACAAGAGAATTCCCTAAGGTCCTTTTCATAAGGGTGCCAATCCCATCCAAGGGCCTCCACTCCCATGACCTTGTTCCTCTCAAAGGCCCCAACTTTTAAGACCATCTTAAATCTTACAAGTTAAGATTTTAACGTATGCATTTTAGGAAGACACAAACATTCAGTCCATCATAGTGACAGTGAGTAAAGAACATTGCACAGCTAACAGTTAATGGGAAGTCCTACAGAGCACAGAGAGTTCATTCATTTGTGGGTCCAATCTACAAATGCTACTAACTCTCATTATGTGGGAGAGGAGATGTAAACATTCAGATTCAAAAGTGACTAACACAATGAGCTCTGTCCTCCTACATTCTGGCACCTACATTCCACAAGAGAAATTGGCCCATAAGCAGTAAATAAAATAAATGTGTTGTATTTTGTCTTAGAGGTTAATAAGATTAAAAAGGCAGTGTGTGTGCAGAGAGGGCCAGAGAAAATTATAATACTCAGTAAGATGGTGAAGGTGGGCTTCTGGGTAGGATGGTGAAGACGTCTTGCACAAACACTCAAAAATGTTGAGGATATTGTGCATCTAATAGAATCTATGGGGAAGCTGAAGGGAAAACAACCCCAGCTTAGAACAAAAGTTGGAAGTAAGGAATGCTAGATGGCAGAGACACCCGGTGAGGCAAGTAAGAACAGCTGAGCAGGCAGGTAACTGAGAGCCATTCTACCATATTTGAATCTTGGCCCCTGCCACTATAGTAGGACTTATGAGGCCATTTCTCTGAAGGATTTCTCACTCTGTTCTCCCATCACTCTACTAGATTTAAATTTCAAGAGAGGAGGAAAATTATCACCTAGGTTAGTCATCAAGCCTTTTATCTTTGCCCGCAGAGGGGGCAGAGCAGACACTTGGGTTCTTTGGCTTGGCTAGTAGAGAGCAGGAGTTTGCTTTTTACTGAACCCAATAACATAGAAACTTTCCTCAAAAGGAATAATCTTCAGGTTCTGGATAGCAGCTAAAATGACAGATACCAGCTAAAAACCCTTTACTGTTACAGTTTGTTAACTCCTTAAATATGGTGGAAAGGGATAAAAGCTTAACTCAATTGAAATTGAATTAAAAATCTGATTTATATGTGAATTATAATTCTAAGATTCTAACCTTTATCCTAGTATTTGCAGTGTTTTGATTCATTTAATTTTGACAGTCAGTAATGATTAAATCTTGTAGTAGTACAGTTACATTTACATGTTACCTATTGAATACTCTATTTTCATAAAATACTGTAAAAGCTTCCCCAAAAAGCATCCCTATTTTCAATTTTCACCTTTAAAAAGTCCTATCTGAAATATTTAACTTTCAAAAGCGTAATACAGGAAAGTAAATCACAATCCATACTGTTATTTTTTTTCCTGGATTAGAAAATTCCCCTTGGTCCTGAAAGATTCGTTAACTTCCCAAAGTTTATACTACTTAGCTTTCCACTGGAGACGCTCAGATTATAGTAACAGGAGCTCATTGCCAACCTTTCTCTGATACTTTCCTGAAGAATATCTGAAAACCCATTAATATGCAATACATTCAGCTGCTTCAGGGTTTGCAACTGTATTGGAGAAACGGAGAACAGCTTCTACAATCCCTCTGGGGTGCGCATAAATCTCTGCCACCCTGGTGTGTATGCCCTATTAATAATCAAAACCATGTAGGCTGGAGCAATTGTATAAGGAAGATAATATAAACCTTTTTCTTTTTTAAACATTTCTCTTACCATCACAGTATACAATCCTCATTTTACAGTAAATGTATTACCTTTTTTATTGATATCTCACAAATTTGTCAGCTTTTCTTTTTTCTTAGAGCTCTATCTTCTGAATTATTTAACAATCCCTAATACTTGGAGAGATGCTTTCCTTTCCTCAGTGCTGGCTGTGAGTCTGCATCACCTCCAGTATTTATCATGTCTCCTCTATATACAAGAATGTTAAGAGCAGGTGTCTCTTCTGCCTCTAAGGTGCCTTAGGGAAATGGGAAGATGACCCTGGATGTGTCCTCATAATTTTTCCTCCTTTTGCTTGGCTGTTTCTCCTATTTTCCAATTCTTAACTCTATTTAATAGATTTTTGTGCTTCTCTTGTTTATCTTTCAGGTAAAAATTGTCTTCCCAATGACATTGCCTCTTTGATACTGAACTGAAGGTGTTCCATTAAGCTCAGAGTTTCCTCAGTGGTCCAAGGTATGCCTACCCAGATGCTTGAAGTGTCATTACTACAGTTAGTACCAAATATTTAGTCTCCCTAAAAATATGTACACTATCTAATACCCATAAGACCATAACATTATCAATTGATTGGAAGAGGGAAAGGGAAATCTCCTTTTCCATGTGTATTGCAATTTCATATTTCATCAGTTGCCATTTACAGTTTCATGATCAATACTTACAATGAGATCATAAATTTTGCAAGATTTTGAAGCTTATGTTCCCCTTTTATATCTTAGCAAAAGAATATGTATGCAAAATTTTGAAAAGATTATTATTCAATAGACAATTCTTAAGAAACTACAGGATTATGAAACTAAGAGGTTGGAACATAAGGAGAATAAAATTTTTCCTAACAACCATCACATTGCTATAGGGCAGAAGCGTCTTGTGTACTGATACCACCAATGTGTTCTCCTCTGTTGAATGTAATTTTAAAACCTAACCATATAAAGTTCATTTACTAAGTAATCTGGTTTACATTGTCCTTATTTTAATAAAATTTCCAAGGCAAAATGAGTCATTCATTTAAAAAAAAATTTTAGTAGTTAATTTTTATTTTTTAATTTAGAAATAATCATTGTACATATTTAGTTGGTACAGAATGATATTTTGATTCATGTATGTGATGAATATCGATCAATTTGGGGTAATTAGCATATTTAATGTCCTTAATCAATTATCCCTTCTTTGTGTTGGAAACATTCAAAATCCTTTTTTCTATCTGTTCAGGAATCTACAGTAAGTTTTTGTTAACCTCAGCCTCTCTGCAGCACTGTAGGGCCCTGGAATTCGTTCTTCCCATCTAGCTGTCCTTTTTATTAAACATCCTCTTCCCATAGCTCCCTCCCTTTCTGCTTCCCAGGTTCAGTAAACACTATTCTACTCTCTATTTATAGGAGAGTTTTGAGCTCCCAAATAGGAGGGAGAACTTTCAATATACATTAAGTCATTCTTATTCTTGCTATTCACAGATTTGTATCATGCCCAGAGCTGCTAATGGCAAATGATAAATCACTATTCTGTGAATGGGTGTTACATCTAAAGAAAATAAAGTAAATTTTCCTCTTCTAGAAAATTAACCAATTTGACAAAAGTTTGCTATGGTAACAGCCAGCCAAAATAGCAACCACTTGCTATTTTTCACAAGCATGCAAATTACCCGAGTATCACCAGCATGAAGCTTAGCTGATCTAGGCTGGTTCTGCTTGATACTTCTCTGGTTTCAGCTTGGTTCATCACATACACTGTGGCAGCTAACGATCCACTCATGTGGACTAACTTGCTGAGTGTGGCTTGATTCCATGTTTCTTACCCTTTTCTTGTGACCAGGCACCAGGGGATGTCTTACAGTGACAACAGAAGTGTAGGCACTTTACATGCCTCTTCTTGCAAAGTGTCTGGTTAAAATCCATGACGGAGCAGGCAAATGACTAATCCAAGAATCCATGGCTGGGAAAGAGGCTCTCTGTCCAGTGAAAGCCGCAGTGTGACTCGTTACAAAAGTAGTCAGTTCAGGGAGAGGTGAAGAATGGGCACCATTGTTGCAATCTTTCGCACCATTTATGATGGTTAAATAGAAAGGTATATATCTATCTATCTGCCAATTTATCAACTAAGTGTTTACTATTTACTATAAGGCCTTAATATAGTTAAAAACTATCTGTTTTGGTTTTTATGAGATGAAATGAACCACTGGTCATAGAAATTATTTCCACTTATTAGTAATTAGGGTAAATCTCAAGGGGAAACATATCTTCTAGCTACTCACCAAACGATTCCACATACTAACCCTTTTGCAATATAACTAAATGCAAGTCTTTAGAGAACTGACCTAGGGGCAAACAGGAATTGGCAATCAGAACAAATAAGTAAGCAGCAGTAATCAAAGACCTCTGTCTTTCAATGGTGTTCAAATGATACCATTACATAGCTGAAGTGTTTATATAAACTGCTAATGTGATTGCAATTTTTAACTTTCAAACTCTATTCCCATTTTCCTTATCTAATAGATAGGCATGCAAAGATAAGTCATACAGAAAATTAGCTTGTGAAATAGTTGGTATTCCTTGTGCATTGCTGTGTGTCTCAGTTGTTATAAGTTGTTTTACATTGTCTTTAATTCTTCCACAAAACCTCAGGATGGGTATTACTTTGGTATTTTACCGAGATGATACTGAGACACAAGAATTTAAGTAACTTGTTGGGAGTCCTAGACAGCAAATAATAACAGAATCAGAATTCAAATGTAAGACAGTCTAATTCAAATTTATGTGGGGAAGTGAGTGAGTACCCTGAGTATATCCATACTGAACAAATTGGTGGATATAAAATGTGGTCCAGAGGTGCTGCTCCTTGAAGAGGGTAAGAAGAAACTTATTTCCTACGCAGGTGCCTGTGGGACTGCCTTGCTCAATTTTGATGGTAAATGGAGCCAGTGTTGGCAGCACCCTGCCCTGAGATGATCATGGTGGTCAGAGGCTCAGAGCCTCATGGTCATGCCCCCAGGGACTAGCAGAGGTTTAGGTGATATTAAGAGGAATCTAAAATGGGCAATGAGGAGGACAGAGAGTGGACATTTGTGGGCCGGGGCAGAGGCTGTATTTGTCCCACTGACCTCCCTCTGCTAAGTTCCCCTCAGGATGACGTGTCGAGGTGAACGTGTCGAAGTGAAGGCTTATGCAAGAGATGAACTGTGGTAAAAACCCTGATGTGCTCTTAAGTGATGGACTTGTTGCCCCACCTGCTGGAACTGCTGTTGGCACGTAGCCTTCAACTGTTAGCTACTCGTCTACAAGGATTAGATTCATTTTGAGAGACATTTTCCTTAAAATTTCTTTCTTTTTCAGAATAGGCCACATCCTCAGCTCCTAAATGAATTGGGAGTATAAAGATAGGCCATCGCAGCCCAACTTGACATAATTCTGAACAGTTATTCTAGCTCCAAGCCCCAAGTTAACTGCAGTGGTCGCAGCAAATTGACTTCTTGCTCTTTATAGAGTTTGTTCACTGAGAATCTTATGTGAAACAAACCTCGCAATCTCGGCAATAACAATTTAAAGCAATTTGTAGCACTATTGTCTCTAGGCTTGTAACTTTTCTTTCTTCAGAGATAGAAGAATTCTGAGAGAATTCCTGTCACCCAGCCTGGAGTGCAGTGGTACAATCATAACTAACTTTAACCTTGAACTCCTGGCCGTAAGCAAACTTCCCATCTCAGCCTATCAAATATCTAGGACTATAGGAACAAACCACCAGGCCTGCCCACTTTTTTTGAATTTTTTTGTAGAGCCCAGGGTCTCATTATGTTGCCCAGGCTGGTCTTGAACTCCTGACCTCAAGTGATCATCCCACCTCAAGTTCCCAAAGTACTAGGATTAAGGCACGAGCCACCACACCCAGATGTGTTTCTGAGCTAATATGAGATCAAGAAAAGTATAACCCAAAGAAGCAACAAGGTCTGCTTGCACTCGACTCTTCTAAAACATTCTCTAAATCACAATACAAAGAGACTTTGTCATAGTCCAAAACTTTATCTATTAAGTTGCTTTATTTTTATACCTCTGAAATTACAAGCACAAAAAAAGACTATTATTATGGTTTTCCATAGAAAATAAATTGTCTTACTCAAAGATGAATTCATTTCACTTCTGTGAGTAAGAATTAACTGCTCAATGTTAATTTCGAAAATTTCATTAGAAATGTTAATTTTCTGATTTTACTTACCAATTTTTTAAAGTTATCTTCAGGGCATTTAACTAGCCAAACTATGAACTATGAACTCTGAAGTATGCCCAGAGACAGAAGAATTCATTAAACCTAAAAAGCATGATAGACAGCCACCATCCACTCCATGTGGTAAAGTCATCAAGTTTCCAGTCTCCATTGATAGTCACTGGGGAAAAGTCGATCTACACACCTGGAAAGGGATGTCACATCCTTTGATGGGATAACAATTCCCAAAAATGTTTCTTCCCCATTTCTTAATACAATTCTCTCCACATTCCATACGGGATGGAACTACAATGGCAGGAGCAGAGACTAAGGGAGAGAATTCCAAGGAAGAGGGAGGAGGCCTTTCAGGAGACGCTGGAATTCTATACAGAGAAATATCGAAATACTGTAATGTGTGAGACCCACACATTATAATATCCGGTGAAAATATCCAGTGTTATTAATTTGGACCAAAATACGTGGCCTGTATAACAACCAAATATTAATAGGACCTTCTATTATTAAGAAATATGATTTTTAATGTTTTATAGTTGTTGGTTGAATCAGACATATTTAAATAAGAGGTTACTTTAAATAAGACTAAGTTTTGTTTAACATTTTATTTAATTTCATAAAATCTTTGTAAAGATAAAAAATAGGAGGAGAAAAGTATCTTAGGGTTATCTTGCTACCATGCTATTGATCTGTTTATTTGTCATGGTATCCGTCCAAAAGTTGCACCTTCATGTCACCGTTTCACAAAGAAGAAATCTGCCGATCCTTATCAGACTTCACTGAAAAGATTATCTATAATTTTGAGCAAAATAAAGTCATTTCTATCCATGGACCCATGTACAAAGGAAAGGAATTCCTTTGTAATTCTCTTCATGGTGGCATCAAGCACATTCAAATAGCTATGAAAATGGTATAATGAAGATTGAACCAGGAGTTGGAAGTTTATTCATGCTTTATATTATGGATATAAATGTTTAACTTTCACATGTTCATACATCAGATTCAATTTCATTGATGATTATAGTGTAGTTAAGAAAAATTAGACAAAAAGAGGGAGTTGGCATGCACATTTGGGCACTGACTGTGTACACATAAGGAAGCCAACTCAGCAGAATTCATACAGGGGCAGGGAGAGGGGTGGTAGAGTAAATTCACACCCAACAGGAATAATGCACATATTCGGGGTGAAGGACACACTTCCAACATCAATTTAAAATGTACTGATGCAAATTATGTGACCAAACTACGTGTGACCCTCTAATACACTGAAATAAAAAGTAAATAAAAAGATTTGGAAAAAAAAGTAAGAAACAGAACACTTCTTCCAATAAGTTATTTATTACTAGCTTGATAGTTGTAGAATCTTTTTAAGATATTCAAATTGGTTTCATTTAAAAATGAATTTTTGTATATGATTTGAGTTGAGCTGGCAAGTGTGCTTTGCAGTTATGGTTATAGTGTAAGCATTGTAATATTATTTAAAGTTGTTTTCTACTTGAAGAAAAAAAGAGTCATTAATTTGGAATTGATCTCACTTCCGAAAACCCAACATGTTTGGAACACTAACGTTGACTGGCAAGTTGGAAGATGGGTCTCCCAAAACTAAACCACAAAATTCACCATTAGCTCTACAGAAATGTAGTAGAAAGGTCAGTAGGACACTAAATCCATTGAATTGTTTGTGAAATTGGAAAGGAGTTATAATAAACGAAGTTTTAGAACAAGGAAAAGAACTTGAATGTCCTAATTGTGGAGTTGGTGGCTGTGGTTGTTATTATTTCTTTGTTTCTATCATCTCGCCATGTCTATTTTAAAGCTCTTGTATAATGTTTTCATTTCGTTTTTTAAAAGTCATAACATATTATAGACGTTCAGAAATTTCATCCTTTTTGGCAGTAATTTACTTTTGAAGTTTTGTCTTCTAAAAATTTTTTTCCTGTTTTTCTTTTCTTATATTATCTGAGCATTGATTCAACAAACTCCTTGGATGATTGCTCTTTCAATTAGTTGAGTTCTTGACGTTTTTTGTTTTAATTTCAGGTTAACGTGAGGGCACAATCAACCAAATCACAATATTTGAATTTGTTAGGTATACTCCCTCTTATAGATATGTCCTATACCCAAAGGGTGTTCCATACACCCCTACAAGGTGCCCATTCAGTGGGAGCACCCTAAGGCCCCCTCCACTTTCCCTTCTCCCTTGTTCCCAGTTCTTGACTTTTTAAAATTTTACTTGGGTATGGAGAAAGGACTGGAACACTTGGCAGGCCACCCGGAATATTCTTTATGGTACAGACCTGCGGGTAAATGAGCTCTCTTGGCCCTCACTGAGAAAGAGTTACAGAATGACTTTGTATAGATCAGTCTGGGGACCTAAAAATAATAATGACAATAATAATAATAATAGCAGTGTCTACACCATATCCCAGAACAATTGCATCTGAATGAGTGCTTTGGGCTCCTAGCATGTGAATTTTTCATACTTTCCCAAGTGATCTGGAAACACAGTAAAGGCTGAGAATCACTATTTTAGCTTTTGTTTCTTACGAATTAGCTGAGCTTGGCAGGTAAAGGGCTGCTCAAACCAGTTTTCCCTACTCACTGCTTCTGGGACAGAAGGCTGGCTGTACACATGGCTCAGCTTTGCTCTGCTGCTGTTTGAAATGAACTCAGAAAAGTGAAGCTATTAGGGCCAAACCATACATGGTGTGGTTTTGAGTTTCAAACTAGTGTTAGTTTCACCAAAGATGGAATTGTAAAAATTGTTTTGTACTCAGCTCATTATTTTTGGTAGTTTCTAAAAGAATAAAAGGTAAAAATTTTTCACTACTATGAAGAATCCGTAGGAATCTTCACAAGGGTTTTAGAGTAAATTAAATCTGTTTTATCCAGCTACTCGGGAGGCTGAGGCAAGAGAATCGCCTAAGCCCAGGAGTTGGAGGTTGCTGTGAGCTGTGTGATGCCATGGCACTCTACAGAGGACGATAAAGTGAGACTGTCTCTACAAAAAAGAAAAAAATCTGTTTTTATTAATGAACTTCTTATGTTGGAAGAGTTTTAGGTTCACAGCAAAATTGCCAGGGACGTCTGAAGAGTTCGTGTGTACTTCCTGTCCCCTCACAAGCGTAACTTCCCCAATCAACACTCTCCACCAGAGCAGCACATTTAATCCAGAGGATGAGCCTACACTAAGGTAAATCTCTTTCAGTAAGGAAAGACGGAGTACTTTACTGGGTTCATATATACAGGTTGCTAATTCCTCTTGCTTGAAAATAAGAAAAGTCACATGACCATTTCTAGGCAAAATGTTTTGGAAATAGTGACATTTACCAATTGACAACCATATTAAACTCTTTAAGGACTTACAAATTAATCTTTTATGTCACCCAGAAGGAACTTATTATAATGACATTATTTCCAGGTTAACATTTAGGACTTTGCCTTTTTCATTCCAATGAAAGCCTTATTTCTTTTCTTTTCTTTTCTTTCTTTCTTTTTCTTTTTTTAGAGACAGAGTCTCACTTTGTTGCCCTCGGTAGAGTGCTTTGGCATCATAGCTCACAGCACCTCCAGCTCTTGGGCTTAGGCGATTCTCTTGCCTCAGCCTCCTGAGCAGCTGGGACTACAGGTGCCTGCCACAACACCTGGCTATTTTTTTTGTTGCACTTTGGCTGGGGCCAGGCTCAAACCCACCACTCTCAGTATATGGGGCCTGCGCCCAACTCACTGAGCCACAGGAGCCACCCAGAAAGCCTAATTTCTTTATGGTTGTCTGTTCCTGTGGCCTACAGAAAGAACTCTATCTTTTCACCAATAGAATTTCTCTTCTCTAAGATTGGAATGGGGAAATGGCCTGAATTTATTCTTAGACATTAGAGTGTGGCACTGACATTTTCAAATGTCTGAGTGAGGGGAAACTCAGTTTAATCATGTTAAGAAAGGATCTATGACAAGAAATACAAGTTATAGGTGGGCGTGGAGGCTCACGGCTGTAATTGTAGAAGTCTGGGAGGTGAAGTCCTGTAGATTTCCTGAGCTCACAGGTTGGAGATCAGCCTGAGCCAGCGTGAGACCTCATCTCTAAAAATAGCCAGGTGTTATGGCCTGTAGTCCCAGCTACTCAGGAGGCTTAGGCAAGAGAATGGCTTAAGCCCAAAAGTTTGAGGTTGCTGTGAACTATGATACCATGGTACTCTACCCAGGGCATCAGAGTGAGACTTTGTCTCAAAAATAAATAAATAAATGAATAAAATAAAATAAGAAAATGAAATACAAGTTATAAAGATAGAATCAGCCAGGTAGGCCAGGCACGGTGGCTCAGGCCTATAATCTTAGCACTCTGGTAGCTGGGGCAGTTGGATGCCCTGAGCAAACCAGTTTGAGATCAGCCTGAGCAAGAGTGAGACCTTATTTCTAAAAATAGCCAGACATTGTGGTGGGTGCCTGTAGTCCCAGCTACTTGGGAGGCTGAGGGAAAAGAATTGCTTTAGCCCAAGAGTTTGAGGTTGCTGTGAGCTGTGATGCCATGGCACTCTACCAAGGGTGATAAAGTGAGATTCCATCTCAAAAATAAATAAACAAATAAAAATGAAAGATAGAATCATCTATCTTTTGTGCAGTTATTGAAGCATTCAATTGTAGTTCATAGTTGATTTATAATAAATATAAAAAGTTTATCAATGGAATTTAAATGTGATGGTATTTAAAACACTAATGGAAACAGAAGTGTTCATTTCATATCATACGTTGACATAAATCTAATAATAAGGACCACACAAAATTACATACAAATAAAATTCTGGTTGGATTTAATAGCATTTTTAGAATAGGACATTTAGTTTAATATAGTGATATTTTAAAGCTTAACTGTATTTCAACTTAATACCTAAAAAATATGTTGCCAAGGCCTGCCAAATTAAATACAATAGTGTATGTGTTAGTATAGAATTCAGCCATAATTCGCTACACCACAACCCTGACACAACCATGTATAGTGTCACATGGTGAGGCTGTGAGGTGTGCTGTTCCACTCTTCTAGGAATAAAAGCATTCACAGGAAAATAATGATAGGATGCACAATAAACTTTGGAGGCAGGTGTTAGTTACATATTCATTCCAGACTACTATAATGCATTAATTGAAGCATTGTGGTAATTTTGTAATATATGAAGGCTGAGACATTAAAATCTCCATGCTTTTTGTCAAAAAGTTCATAATGGTGTCTAATTGCCACCTAGCATGGATATTCACAAGCATAAATTAATAACAGGGTAAGCAAATATTTATGGCTTGAAAAAAGAGAATTGAATATTAGCTCTCAACCCAACTGCACATGGGCATACTAATACATGACCGGATGCCTTCAGAAGCTAGTTAACAAAGAATCCCTGGGAAGGGAGACTAAATCATCCGTACCATGGTAAGCCCCTACAAATGACTGATGTGCACTCGGGTTGACAATGCAACCCTTACTACATCCTCCTTCTTCACCAATATTTTGAATGGAATAGACAGTTTTCTTGCCGAAATGTTTTTTTCCCCATGCTAAAGAAATGGAATTGACTTCAGCTGCAAATGACCTTGGTTTCAGAGATGGCCTTCCCTCTTCTAGTTCCAGAATTTAAGCTATCAATTAATTTTTCTGTATCTCTCATTCTTGATTTTTGAAATGAGAAAATTTTTCTACATAAAATGTATTTTCAGCTCTAAATTTATTGGTTTTTAAGCAATTACAGGAAGAAGCTATTCTGAAAGTCTTAAATCTTGAACCATTTAATCTATGTTAAAATCAATTACTTTATCAGTAAACAAATTTATTAATGTTTGCCTTATTAATTTATATAATAAATTTAAGTCTTCCATTAATATATTTGTATGTTAAAACATAAATAGAAAACTAAAGTACAAACAGATTACCTAGAAAATTCACATCAAAATAATTCATTTTTCAAAAGAAAATATACTAAAAATAAAGCATTCATTTTTTAAAAAATGTTATCCCTTTAAAAAACTGAGTTTTCTCACTTTACCACATATGTGAAACGTGACTATAAAGAGTAGAATATCTGTGAAGAAATTTCACAGTATAATTTTTTTTTATAAACAGTTGTGGTGCATAACAATTAAAAAAATTAATTTTGATCCTGTCAATAAACAACTTTATTAACAGACTTCAGAAAGACCTTTCAAAATGCATTAAAAGGATTATTCATTTGTTCATTTGACAAAGTCTGATGGGCACTGTGGATGGAGGAAAGAAAAGCCATGTAGCATTGCTTCTCAATGAATGTGGAGCACAGGAAAGAATTTATGTGTATATAGGAGTCCAGTGGATGCATCAGCAATGTGATGTGGGACTAGCCTCATTAGGAGAAAAAGAAATAACAGACATCGTGGCAAGAGGAAATGTATATATAAGAAATGAATATTTCAACAGATATGAACAAGCCTGCTAGATTACAAAACTAGTATTCAATTTATAGGATTGTTTCCTATGTATAAAAGGAGGTAATTATTTTTTTTAAAGGTGATATGGTAATATGAATGCTAGTTACAATTTAAGAAGACCTACTTTACATTTTTAGAATGAAAGAAAGGCCAAAGATCAGCTCTCTACTTTAAATATACACATTGAGTATCCCTTATCCACAATGCTTGGGAACAGAAATTATTCAAATTTTGGATGCTTTGGGGTTTTGAAATATTTGCATATACATAATGAGATATCTTGGGAAGGCAATCCAGGTCTAAATACGAAATTCATTTATACTTTATATACAACTGATAGATATAAGAAGGTAATTTCATACACTATTTTTTAATAATTATGTGCATGAAACAGTATTTTGACTGTATTTTTACTATAACCCATCACATCAGGTCATATGTGGAACTTTCCACTTGTGGCATCATGCTGGTGCTCCAAAATTTCAGATTCTGGAGAATTTTGGATTTCAGGTGTTCAGGTTAGCAATGCTCAACTTGTGTATTATTGAAAATAGCTATTTTATTGTTCAACGTCCTTCTTTCAAAGACTTTTCTGAGACATTAAAGACAAAGTAATTTGTCCTTCTCACCTGTCCTATATTGCTTCTTTTTTCCAGATATTGACACAATATACCCACATTTTTTGCCTCTTTAATACCGAAATAGAATATGTTATGGTTCTGATTTTTTCCCAGCATATATTAGTCTTGGCTTATCTGAAACGCCACATAAATGGAATCCTACAATCTGTGTTATTTTCTTATTTGGTTTAGATATTTAGTATTTCATGTTATTATAAATGGAATCATTTAAAAGAGGTTCTCTTTTGATTGGCATTATTTAGTGAAACAATGATAATATATATAATCTTTATATCAGGCAAACTTGCTAACTCATCCATGCTAATTATTTATGAATAGAATAATTCACATTTTCTCCACACACAACCACATCTTCTATGAAAATTTAGGCATTTCTTTCTTTTTTGCCTAGTCTTCAAATATATAATTTGTTTTGTCTTGTTTTGAGACAGAGCCTCAAGCTGTCACCATGGATAGAGTGTTGTGGCATCACAGCTCACAGCAACCTCAATTCCTGGGCTCAAGCGAGTCTCTTGCTTCTGCCTCCCAAGTAGCTGGGACTACAGGTGCCCGCCACAATGCCTGGCTATTTTTTGGTTGCAGCCGTCATTGTTGTTTGGCGGGCCTGGGTTGGATTCAAACCCGCCAGCTCAGGTGTATGTGGCTGGTGCCTTAGCCCATTGAGCCACAGGCGTCGAGCCTATAATTTGTTTTTGTTTAAGTCAGTGCACTGCATCAGTAAATTGTTGATTAAGAGTGGAAGCAGAAACTGCCATTGTTTTGTGATCAATATTAAAGAGAACATCTTCAGTATTTTACCATGAAGTATGATGTTTGCTGCAAATTTTTGGTAGGTAAGTTTCATTAAGGAAGTTCCTATTTGGATTTTTCTTGATTGCTAACAACACTCTACTTCTCATCATGATACTAATCATGCAACTTGTCTCCTTTGGTCTGTTCATGTGGACTAAACTAAATTAATTGATATTATAACTTTAACTGAATCTTTAATGGAATGAACTCATTTTGGTATGGGGTATTAAATCTGCTATATTCTGCTAGATTTTGTTTCCAAAAGTTTTCTTTAGGATCTTTATGAGTATTTGCATTAGTGAGATTGGCTTACATGTTCTATTTCTTTATATATGTATTATACACTTATTGATTTTTAATATAATATTCTAGAATAACTTCATTTGACATAATAGTGAAACTACATTCTTTAAAGTAGTCACAATATGCTTCCTTTCACCTGGACTGGTGATTTGTAACTAAGCACAGGTATATATCAGAATCTTCTAACAAGTCTGTTTTATTTTGTTGTTTCAAGATTCACATTTCCACATGCACTAAGTTAGATCTCTGAGGGAGGGTCTGGGCATGACTTTTTTTAACCTTTCATTTTGACTTAATCTCACACTTACAAGAATGTTGCAGAAGTAGTACATACAACTGCCACAGACTTTGTAATCAGAATTGTGGTTTTTCTATTGGTGCATAACAAACACCTAAAAAACTAGTGATTTAAAATAAAATCAGTTTTGTCTTAGCTCACATACCTGAACGTGGATAGGAATCAGAGGGGAAAGAGCGCTCTCAGAGTTATACAGAGTTATGCGTTTTATTTCTGGTACTACCCTTGTCAAATTTTGCTATCAGGGTAGTATTAGCCATACCAAGAGGGTTGAGAAATATAATTTCATTTCCTAGTCTACTGAAAGTTTGTGTAAAATTGACATGATTTGTCTAATTCTTTGGTAGAATTTCCAATCTGGACCTGGAATTTTCTTTATAGAAACATTTTCTATTCTGAGTTTCTTTAATAGCCAATGAAATATTCAGTTTTACTAGTACTTTATTTAAAATAAATTTTATTATGTATATTTAAGGTATACAACTTGATGTCGTAAGACACATATATAGTAAGATATCTAATATAGTGAAGCAAATCAACATGCCAATCATTTAACATAGTTACCCATTTTTTAAATCTTTATGGCAAGAACAGTTAAAATCTACTCATTTTGAGTGAATCCAATATATGGCACAACTTTTTATTCATGTAGTTTCTTATTGGGGGTTTCAATGTAATCCTATAATCCTTTTCTAGTCTTCGTGCCTAAAAGAGGTGAGTATTGTACTTGTAGAGGTCTGGGACTAAACCATTTCTGATGTATGGCCCAGGGCTGCATCTCTGGGGCTGATGAAAATATTTTTGCTCAACTGTAGGGGGTGCTGTCACACAGAGGCCAGGGCCATCAGCCTGTTCAGGACTCAGCTGCAGACAGCCCCTGTCTCCCTCCACTCCCCTTCCCGCAGTTATCCCCACCAGGGACGGCCAAGTTGGGGGAAAGCCCAAATCAGAACTATCATAAAGAACTCTTCTTTCCCCAACGCCCGGAGGATGGCTTGTGCTTGCGCTGCCCCTGAGTGGCCCCGGTGTCCGCCTGGCCCTGCTTTCTCCCGTTTTCAAGCTTCAGTCCCAGAGGCACCAGGTGGAACCAACCAGATGTTACAGCTGAGCAAGGAGAAATCAGTCCCCCCATCGCGTCACCAGGATTTCCACAAGGGCTCTATGTCAGCTGCTTCTCGAATAGAATCAGAAATTTTCCTTCGTTTGTGCCAAATCCGTTCTATTCCTTAAGCAGTTTGTGCTGTACTGTTAGTTGCTTTGCCTCTGTGTGGACATCTGTCTTTTTTTTTTTTTTTTTAACATGTATTTTATTATTCTTCATTACATTATTCCCCCTCCACCCCCTAGTGGTAACACAGAATTTATTTACAGAAAAGAATACAGAAAACACTAAAGCTCCTGGTAGAGGGAGAGAATTCTAGTGGGGAGAGAGAAGCTCTCTCCGTTTCTCTCCCCGTCTTTCCCCATCTCCTCCATTAGGCCTTTAGTCTCAGGGTATATATAGGTGTATGGGTTCCTTGGCCAGGAAACGAATGAATACAGTCCCTTCTGCAAGGGCCAAGGTGAATGAATGTATCAATGAAAGAACACAGTCCCTTCCGCAGGGGCAAAGTGACTGAATGTATCAATGAGTGGATACAGTCCATTCATGGAATTGAGGCCTAGGAAATTCACAAGAAATTGACCTAGACATAGGAGATGGGGGTTCCACATTTAGTCCTAAGTGTGAAGTGAAGGAGACACTAAGGCACAGGTGTCTCCTCAGCAGTTGTCCAGCCTTTTTGGCAATTGGAGCCTCTGGTGGAGGTTGGAGGTCCCCCTCCTTGCCTGTCATCCAG
>CAUYON010067769.1:0-22716 GCA_963573935.1 Arctocebus calabarensis | reverse complement strand
ACAGCAACCTCCAACTCCTGGGATCAGGTGCTTCTCTTGCCTCAGCCTCCCAGTAGCTGGGACTACAGGCGCCCGCCACAACGCCCGGTTGATGCAGTTCGGCAGGGGCTGGGTTGGAACCCACAGCCCTCGGTATATGGGGCCAGCGCCCTACTTGCTGAGCCACAGGCACCGCCCCACAGTCTAACTTTAAATTTCATCGGTTATCTATATAATGTCCTTTATTGCCATGAGCTGCTTGTTCTGGAACCTAACTGGAGACTCTGAGTTGTGTTTAGCTGTCTCTTAGTCTCTTTTAATCAGAGACAGCTTCTCAGCCACTCTTGTCTTCCTCTACCATAAATTTTGAAGACTATAGGCCATTTATTTTGTAGAATGGCCCCCAAGTTGGATTTCTCTGCTGCGATCAGATAGATTTGGGTTATGCATTTTTGCTGGGAACATCACAGAAGTGGTGCTGCTTCCTCCCCAGTGCATCCTATCTGGAGGTCCCCACTATCCATGTGTCCCCGTATCGCTTAGTTAAGACATTATATCCCCTTTGTTTTCAATAAGCACTTTGTGAAGAGATGCTCAGATACCACATAAATATCCTGATCTTAATTGCACTTCCACCCACTGGTGTTGGCATTGGTTGACGATCTTTCTAACTACATTGCTCCATCAGCTGTATTTACTCATCAACATTTGACTATAAAGAAAGACTTTCCCTGTCCCCACGTCATTGTATGCATGGACTTTTATTGCTTTTCCCATCCTATCATCTCCAGATTTCTCTGCATGCCAATGCAACACCTCAGAACGTTAGCAACAAGGTCAACCCTCGTAAAGTATGTCCCAGGCTGGCTGGCAGCTTCTTCTTTAGAATCATGGAAGTTCCCTTAATTCAGCAACATGCCCTCCCAGATAGTGCAGCCGAGGCTAAAGGGGGAGAAGGGAAATGTAGAGAGGACCAGCCCCAGAAAGGAGCACAGGCACCTGGCCTGGTACTGGTAGCAGCTTGGGAAGCATCTGCTGGGGCCGCCGTATCAGCGGCTGCCAGGGTGCACTGCCCATGTCTTGGTGGCAGGGGGTCCAATGAGATGGACACTCCTTGGGGAGCAGCCTTGGTCTCATTCTCCTCAGCGGCCTCAGAGCCATGCCATAGGCTCTCACAATAGGGTGCCCTCCCTGGTAATGTGTTGGGCAAATGAACAATTAAACACATGACTGAAATTCAAGGATCCAACCAGTTCCTGGCCTGGAGGTGCCCACAGCCCAGTGAGGTGGCAATGCAGGAGCATGGTGACAACAGGAAGGCTACAGCTCACCAGCCGGGAACGACCAGCCTGAGACGTGACTCAAGTCCAGATCTCCTCTGAGATGCACAAGAGGCAACATTCATGATGATCTCCCCCAAAGTCTAACACCAGGTGAGCACATTAAACAAAAATCCTCCAAACTTTGGCTTCCTGAGCCAAAGACGACCACAAAGGATTTCATTGTTTCTGAGGTTCCCGCCTTGTTGCTGTGATTCTGGAATCTAGGATGGGGATCTGCTTGGACCTCACTGGCTTTAATCACCGCAGCATCCCTAATATAAGATGGAGAAATAATCAGCCCTCCCAGTAGAAGCAGAAACAGAGTCGCGATTCATGACTTTTCTCATTGTTCTCCTCTCTGGATACTCTGCCCTCCCTTTCCCTCCCCTGCCTGGAGCAGCACATGCTCCTCGCGCACTTGGACAAACAAAGCACGGACGGCAAGGCCAGGGTGGGGACATGGGCAGCAAGGCCGGGGTGGGGACTCGGACGGAAAGGCCGAGGTGGGGACACAGGCAGCAAGGCCAGGGTAGGGACATGGGCAGCAAGGCTAGGGTGGGGACATGGGCAGCAAGGCCAGGGTGGGGACATGGGCAGCAAGGCTGGGGTGGGGACATGGGCGGCAAGGCTGGGGTGGGGACAGGGCGGCAAGGCCGGGGTGGGGACACAGACGGCAAGGCCAGGGTGAGGAGCCAGTTCCTAGGCAGCTGCTCTGCTTCCTCACTGTCTCTGTGCTGGGAACGGCACCGAATCCTGCCATCTTGCTCTGCCGGCACGAGTTTGCTATAAAGCAGCCATAAATTCCCTGACATTCCAGTGACCTTCGTGGGGTCTGGAAGAGCCACATTTCATACCAAAGATAGAGCTGTAAATATTCTATCTGCAGTAAACACCGAGCCGATGCTGGCACTCGCTCATGTCCTCTCTGTGCCTGCCCCTCTCAGAGGGGATTTATTTACTGCCAGGGAAAATTCTGGTCCCAAGGCAGGCAGCTTGCCACAGCTCAGCGTCTCAGAATCCCGCCCACTTCTTGCTGCCACCTCCTGTCTCTCAGACACACACTTGCAGACACATGTGGTTCACATGCTCGTATACATGCATACACACAAGTACACAGGCACCTGTATGCACACACATGCACATGCTCACATATAAGCACCCCTCCATGCACACACATACATGTACCTGCTCACATACATACACACATGCATGTACACATGTACATGCACACACATACATGCACATGATCACATACATGCACACATGTACCCACACATGTGCACACTCACACACATGCACACACATAGATGCACATGATCACATACATGTACACATGTTCACACACATGCACACACACGTGCACACATGATCACATACATGCACACATGCATGTACACATGTACATGCACACACTCACACACATGCATACACGTACACACACGTGCACACACACATGCACACGCACACCAGCTCCTATGATTATAAAGCTGGGAGCAGGACAGCACCTGAGAAAGTATGTTTTCGGTGGGTGGGGTGCTTTAGAATAATTTATATTTCACTCTTTTTTTGTTTTATCTGAATTTTAATTTTCTGCAGTAATCAAATAGGTCTTGTACGCTTTTTACATTTTTATTAAAAGATTTATTTGGGAGCAGTAGCTGCCAGAAGAAAGAGAATCTGGGGGAGGCCCACCTGCTCCAGGCAGCTTGCAGGACTATCAGTGGGATTCTCCTCTCTCGGATGGGCAAACAGCAGCCTCAGACGTGTGGAGGCTGGGGGTTCACTGTCTCCTAGGCTGAGGGGCACCTTACAGTTCTCAAAGTCACTTCTTCATCCTTCTCTCAAGGCGGACCTGGGAGTGGGGAGGCCAGTGGACAGGCTGATAGCTCTGCCTGTCTCCCACCCCTTGGAGCCTGCCCAGAGTGCAGGGTGCAGGTGGGGATGGCCAGGGTGCCAAGGGGAGAGAGGGTGGGGACAAGGGTAGGCCCTGCCCTACCCTGCAGGAGTGTCCACAGTGGGGCTGAGGTGTCCATAGAGGGGAATGGGGGCATGCAGTGGGCATGAGCCTAGGGCCCTCTGAATGGCTGGGAGGAGCCCATGGCTCCTGAGCCCCCAGGAGGCACTGTAGCAGACCTACCCTCTGAAGATCCCAAAGGGAGTCAGCCTTAGACTGACAATGGGAAAAAGGGACAGTGTGCGGCTGGGGCTGGGGGACATGTAAGGGGCTCATCCTTCACGTCTAGGATGCCCCACCCTGAACCAGCCCTCCTGCTGCCCTGAGAGCAGGGTCTCCGGACTCCCAGGCAGAGGTGCAGGGCTCTCCCATGGCCTCGGAGAGGGGCGTGTTGTGCCAGGGCTCAGCTGGTGGTCAGGATGGCCCCATCAGCTCCACAGTCTGAAGCCTCTTCTCTGCTGCTCGCTGTCTCCAGGGACCCGGCACGGATCCCCCAGCCACCATGAGGTGACCCCAAACATGCAAGGGGCAGCTTCTTCCAAACTAGGGATCACAGGTTGCTCAGAGCCACCTCCAATGTGCCTGGTCTTCCCCAGCTGGGAAAACCTTCAGTGCTCCCAGCTCAGTGTGGGTAGAAAGAACCAGAGGAGCCAACTGTTGCCTCTTGTCCCTTCCCAGAAATTAAATTTCAGCAGCTTAAACCCCAATGCCCCACCCCCAGGGAGGAGGACTTCACTTCCCCTTCCCCCACCCCCACCCAAGAAATCAGGGGTTAATGGTGAGTGCCCCACAGCGCCTGCCAGCTGTACCGCTCCACCCTCCATGCATTTCTGCAATTGTAATTAAGGTCCTGACAGAGAGGGTTGGCTGCCCGAGTTATTTGCTCAATTTATTGATTAGCTATTTCTCAGAAGTTCATTACCATCCCCAGGCAGGGGATGGGGAATTGGGTCTCTGTGGTTTCTCAAGGCTGGGGCTGCTCTCATGATTAAACGCAGCCACAACACATCCATCCTGCGGTGAGCAGCTCTGCCCAAGGTCAGACATTCATGCAAAGCAGGAGCCCAGATCTGCATGTCTGCTATCAGCAGCGGGAATGCCTGAGAGACAATTTCCAGTGCTGAGGGCAGGGGGAAAGGAGGGAGGCAAGAAAGAGAGCATAAAGGAGGCTCAACAGAAAAACAGCAGGTATGGTTACAGGAATCTCATGGGGCACACCCATGGAAAAACCCGGGGTGCCCCCCACCCCCAAATAAAGGTTGCAAAGTGGGCTTTCCCCAGGGAAGCCTGTGCATCGCAGTGGGTAAAAAGCTGGGATAAGAATGAAAGAATTGTGTCTTAGTTTGCGTGACCCAGAAACACCCTCCCTGAGACTGGCCTATTGTGGGGGATTTTATTGAGAGGTGTGACCCCCAGGAGGAGGGACTCAGAAAGCCCGTAGCTGCTGTTCAGAGCAATTTGTTGCTTGGGCAGGAGAGGGTGGGGGGCATGGATGCTGGTTACTGGCACTGGCACCCGCACACTTTGGGTGGCACGAGGCCTCACCCAGGTGAGCCCTGGACACCCACACACTGGCAGGAGCCCCAGGGGAGCAGTAGTCAGGTGAGGCTGGAGCGGAGGTGTTGGCCACAGCCGGGTGGTCTGGCTGCGCACCTGAGCTTGCCTGCTGTGCTGTCTCCAGGCCTGGGACCCAGAGCTCCCCATACCACGCATCGTCCCTCGGCACCACGGTCTGGGAGAAAATGGAGCTAAGGGTTCATCAGATCATCTCCAGATCTGCAAACATGTGTGGCTGTGACTCAGGCTGGGAAGGAGGGCAGCGGACTGAGAACCACAGAACCCCAAAGGCAGGGCTGCCCAGGATGGAGATTTGGAAAAGGCTTCTCAGGAGAAGGTCTCCAGAGAGGCAGGAGTTTCCCAGCCCCTTCTAGATCCTGACGTAAGATGGGTGGCAGAGCCAGGGCAGCAGTTGGTTAGAGCCTGGGGGCTTTATCTTCAGAGCGTCAAGGAAGGCAGAAGGGTCCTGAGTGGGGAGGAATGTTGCTATGACATTTGCGTTTTGAAAAATGTGTTCCAGCTGCTTCATGGAGAATGGAGTGGAAGGAGGTGGGGAAGCATCGGGAGGCTGATCTGCTGTCCAGGACAGGGGACAGATGGGGAGACTGAGGAGTTCAGGGGAGGTAAAATCACAGGTCTTGGTGATGGGTTGGGCAAGGTGGTGAGGGCGAGGGGGACACAGGGATGGCACCAGGTTTAGGGGACAGGTTGAGGAAAGGGAGCTGCAGCTGTTACAAAGCAGGTGGCTCTCTGGACAGGATGTGGGCACAGATCCAGGAGACAAGGTCAAGAGCACACCCTGTGGGAGGGACTCCCACAGCAGCAGTGGGGGGGACTCCCTCCGTTTACACCATGAACTTCTAGTGTTTGGTCCATGAGTTGCACATACATAATAATTAACTTTTTAAATACTTTACAAAAAGGCCATGAATCACATGAAAAGATGCTGGATACTATTGATCAGGGAAGAAAACCGTACCGAGGTGCCGCTACACAGTCGCTAGAACACTGAGACCAAAAGACTGAGGATTCCAAGCCTCGAGGAAGACGCAGCATACCTGGAAGTGGGAGCAGTCCTGCGTGGCTGGCGGGGACGGAAACTGGTACAGCTGCTTTGGAAAACTGGCAGTTTCTTATAAAGCTAAGTATACGCTTATCACGTGACCCAGAAATCCCAGCTTATGAGGAATTAAAATGTGCCTGTGAACAGGCCTGTGCAGAGAGCTACTGGTCATAGCCCAGAACCAGCAACATGCAAATGTCTGTTGTCTAGTGAATACGCAAACAGGAAAGTAGTCCACGCCTGGGAGAGCCTTCATAGTAAACAAGGAAAAACCTGCAGGATGCCGCTCAAAAACATGCTCAGTGAAGAAGCCAAAGGTTGCTCAGTCCACAAAGGAGAGTGTGATGTTGTCATATAGCAAGAAATATGTATTCGGTCTTCACCCCTGCTTCCCTGCACGGAGCTTCTGAACTGCTTGTGATTTCTGGAGTGAAGGGCAGGATAGATGGTCTTTGTTACCATCTATGGTCTTCGTCCTTGGTTCCTGACACAAAAGCTTCTAGGACCATTGGACTCTCTGGAGTGATCAGAGCTTCTTTTTTTATGTTAATGAGATGACTGATGGCCGTGGTCCCTGGATCACTTTGGGATGGGGCCTGGTCCCTGCAAAGACCAAGGATGTGATTACAGGGTTGGAACTTTAGCCCCACCGCACCCCTTCCATCCCCCTGACTTTCAGGGGAGGGAGAGGAGCTGGAGATTGAGTTAATCGGCATTGACCAATGGTTTAGTGGATCATGTTTATGGAGGGAAACTTCCTAAAATAGGATTCGGAGAGCTCCTGGCCTGGTGAGCACATGGCCGTGCAAAGGGGGGGTGGAGGGGGAAGGCGTGGAAGGTCTGAGCCTCTTTCCACATATCTTGCCCTACACTATCTTCCATTGGGTTAATTCTGAATTGTATCCATTACAACAAGCCAGTAAGGACATAAGGACACTGTTATCCTGAATTCTGTAAACTGCTGTAGTGTTGTAGGAAGACGATGCCCAAGGGAGAGAAAAAGTACCCCAACACCGTATGTATTTAAGAGGAAAAAGGCTTTATTCAGCCAGCAGAGCAAATAGCATAGACGAATTCAAAATGGCCACGCTCCCCGACTGGCGTGGTCTTCCCCTTTTTATCTCCAATCAAAAAGTTCCAACCCACAGGCACCTTTCTCATTGGTCGGTTTGAATCAAGCGGGAGAAGTGGTTCCACAGAGCTACAGGATTTCACAGAAGTGGAAATTTCCAGGTTCCAGGAATTTAAGTCTATAAATTCCTAAGAGCTGAGTCACCTTGGAGAGGACCCTGCAGGTGTATCCTTGGGGTCTCCTTGAGAAGACCTCTGTTCTCCTAGAAATCACCCTTTCCGGGTATCCTCTCTCAGTAGCAAATGACCAAAGCAAGGAGCGGGTCATGGCCTAGTAGCCAAGTTGTGCAGAAATGTGGGTATGCTGGGTACCCCATACTTGCACATGAGGCAGTCTTGTGGGACCAAAAGGTTCACCGGCAGGGTCTGACATTAACTCTGGGTAGTTAGTGCCAGAATCAAACTGAACCATTGGGCATCTGATTGGTATCTGGAGGGTTGGAGAACTGGTTGCTAGTGTGGGAAAAACCCAAAAAAGTGATGAGAGGGATGACGAGCAGGTGAGTGTTACCTGGTGAGAATAGAGGAATGTACCCACTGGTGGTTACATGGGTATATACATTTTCCAAAACGTTTTAAACTCCACACTTCTAAAGAATGGATTTTGTTTTATATAAATTACACCTTAATATATGTGATTTCTTTCTTTTTTTTTTAAGAGACAGTCTGACTTTATCACCCTCAGTGGAGTGCTGTAGCATCATAGCTCACAGCAAATGGGCTTATGTAATTCTTTTATCTCAGCCTCCTGACTAGCTGGGACCACAGGCACCCGCCACAACGCCCGGCTATTTTTTTTTGTTGCAATTTGGCCGGGGCCAGGTTTGAACCCACCATCTTCGGTATATGGGCCCAACATATGTGACTGTTTTAAAAAACTGAAGGAAAACACAAGGTGGTTTTAGGAAGGTGAAACTCTTCTATATGACACTGTCATGGTGAACACATGACACTGTGTATCTGCCCAAACCAATAGAACTTTATGGCATAAAGTGCAAACCTTAATGTATGCATATTTTTAAAAAGTCATTTGGGAGGTTGGGGACCCTAGGATGAAATTCAGAATGTGACCAAACACTCCTGCTGTGTTGCAAATGTAGGAAACAATCTCACTGGTGGGGAGGGGGGAAGCTGACCTAAGAACTCTGGAAATAAGCTGTCTATAAGACTAAAGCTTATACGCAAGCTCTGTGCCGGACCAAGTTGGGGTTAGTGAACCCCTGTACATGTGCATGGGAACTGAACGATTATGCAAATCCGTGGCAGATAGTAGGAGCTGGCTTCTGCAATACAGTTCTTATATTCATGGCCCAGAGTTGGATCAAACTTCACAGGCTAAGGGCACTGAGCACAAGATGGCCCCACTTCAGACACCAGCTGCAAGCTTGGGGGGGTCTCAGGCCACCTTCACATTTGACCAGCTGGCTATGAATTCAAGGGTTCCTATGAGGTGCTAGAATGAAGAACTCAGGAGAGCACAGGTTTATCATACCAAAGAGATACAAATCAGGAGCAGCTAAAAGAGAGACCATAGGCCAGGTCTGGGAGGGTCCTGAAGCTGAAGCTTCCTTGGCTGCTCCCTCCAGAGCTGGGACAATCATCCTCAGGGCACAATGACGTATAACGATACCCAGAACACTATTAACCAGGGAAGCTTCCCCGAGCTTTGGTGACCAGAATTCCTACTGGGGTTTCACTACACAGAAATGATTGTTTGACTCATTGGCCGAGTGGTTGGACTCACTCTTCCCCCGGGGTACCAACCCCAATCCTTAAACCACACGCTTGCTCTTTCTGGTATGGCCGACCCCCATCCTGAATCACCTCTTTAGTCTGAACTATCTAAGGGCCTAACATACTTTGTACCTTCTTAGCATAAACTCAGGAATTGTCCGAGAGGCCATCATGCATAACAAAGACCCTTCTATCGCAGGAAGTTCGAGGCAGGGAGAAATACCAGCCAGATACTTCATTGCACAACACTTTTGTATTGCTGGGCTGGAAAGCTACAGACAAACAAGAGAAGGTTAGAATGATTCGTGCAATTTTGGATTCCGGTTGGAGATGTCACTATGAATTCGTATTTAAGGGCGGTGCCTGTGGCCCAAGGAATATGGTGCCGGGGCTATATGCCGGAGGTGGCGGGTTCAAACCCGGTCCCAGCCAAAAACTGCAAAAAAAAAAAAGAATTCATATTTAATACATACACTTATCTATATGAACTTTTAACCTAGACTCGGGTAGTTACATTGAGAAATGTTTATAGATGCGTTTATACGTGGACTAGTACAAACACACAGCATCCTTTATTCTGGCAGCGGAGAGGGCCTAGAACAACACCCAGTAGCATGAGCACATCCTGCACCCCGACTGTGGTCTCTGATACCCTTCACCCGCGAGAACAACCAGAGCTCCCTGGAGAAACGGCTGTTCTCCAACTGAGCCTGGAATTAAGCACAGTGAGTCTGGAGCATGCTGTGCTGTCAGAAAATAAGGAAGTACTAAAAAAAGGAACCGCACTGATGCACCGCGGCAAGGAGGCACAGGAACCACCTGACAGCACCTCCAGTGGCCAGGCCGGGGACTGCCTGAACAGCAAAATAAATGACTCCGTCTTGGGTTGGTACCTCAAGTATAAAAGAAGAATCCATGAATCTGTTTTGTTTTGTTTTGCTTTTTTGAGACAGAGTTTCACTCTGTGCCCTAGGTAGAGTGCCATGGCATCGGCCTAGCTCACAGCAACCTCCAACTCTTGGGCTCAAGAGATCCTCCTGCCTCAGCCTCCTAAGTAGCTGGACTATGGTGCCGTCCACCACAACACCTGGCTAGTTTTTCTATTTTTAGTAGAGATGGGGGGGTCTCACTCTTGCTCAGACTGGTCTCGAACTCCTGAGCTCAGGCGATCCACCTGCCTCGGCCTCCCAGAATTCTAGGATTACAGCCTGGCCTAAATATCCAGGAATCTGTACAGATATAAATAAACGATTAAATAAATAAATGGGGGAGAATAGATAAAGCTAACTTTCAAAGGCACTCCAAATAATTTCTGTAACTATTTCACCCACAAGGAGGGGAAACATAACTCCCTTTCTTTTAAGTATGGGCTGTGCAGACGGAGCACAGTATGGAAAAGGTTAAAAGGGGTGAAAACGGGAACTTCACAGCAGAGGAATCCAACAGACACGCCTTCCACCGGGCGACCAGGGTCAACATCAACAGTGAGAGACTTGTGGGTGGGGCGTCCCTGTGGCCGGTGTGATGAGGTGGCGCTGCCCCTCTGTGCCCTTCCTCCCCAAGACCTATCGCCCCGTGTAATCGTGAGAAAAACATCAGGCACGTCCCAACAGAGGAACATCTACAAAACAACTGACCAGGAATCCACAGAACTTCAAGGTCATCCAAAACATGGAAAGACGGAGACACTGTCTCAGCTGAGAGGAGCCCAAGGAGACGGGAAAACCAAGTGTAAGGTGAGATCCCGCGAGAGATCCTGGACATTTAGTACAAATGATGGGCATCTGAGGACGATAGTCACGTGCCTTGGTAGGAACAGGCTGATGTTGGCTCTTTAATCATGACGAATGAATGGTGCTGATGCTGGGTGCCAGCGAGGGCCCAGGTGTTGTCCTGCTTACCTCATGGCTGACACTGGGGCCTGTCCTTCGAGGGATGCCCATCCAGGCTGGGCCTTCACGATCATATCATGTAGTTCTGCTGAGTCTGTTGACCAGTTCTGATGCTGGGCCTTAGTCTTTGCTGCTCACAGTGGGTCTTGACAGTAAGAGGGACCCTCACCCACTTCCAGGCCTTTCTAGGCAAAGGGCAGGTCCCCAGAAACTCGTGTGCTTTGGGACATGTGGCCTAGGCCTCCAAGGGGCAGCCCTGACTTCTCAGCAGCTGCCTGGCCTGGACAACCTCAAGAAGCCCCACACCGGGGTCCTGGTCCTCTCTCTGCAGCCACCACCCTGGAAGCACAGACACTGTTGGGGGAGGCACCGGCTGGGGCAGGTGGGAAGGAGCTCTCTCCCTGAGAGCAAAAACCCAGGATTCAAAGCCGTGCACACAGCAGAGGTGACTGTGCACATGCTTCAAACTGTGAGTCCACGTCACCTCTAGCTTGGGGAATTGCAGGTCTTTCTAAAAAGGATATTTGTTTTTTACTCTTTTCTATATTTCCCAAAATTTCTGCAGCAGAGGATATATTAAATATTTCCTTTAAAATTGGATCCCCCCCAAAACTTGTCTTTGTTGTCTTTTGTTATATACGCAACCCTTGCAAAGAGGTCTGTTCTTTTGTCCTGTCTCTGGGAAAGACGCCAGCTGGAGACGCATTGGACTGGGAGCCAAGGCCTCTCAACTCACTGTCCGCTCGGTGACCTTTCAGCTAAGTCTCTGTTCCTCTCCCACACGGACCCCTCACACCCCACTACAAGGCTAGTTAAACACATGAGCTTAGGTAGCTGCCCAGTTAAAAAGAGGTGAAAGCCTGATGTAGCACTTTTTGTAGGTAAGAAAGGACTTCCTTCCACCAGCCTGTGATCACAAACAAGGTTCGGGTGCAGTTCTTCACGGGCCAGAGAAGCCTGTGCCCAGAGAGGCAGCCCTGCCACCTGAGACCTCAGTGTCTCCCATGGCGTCCTCTCATTCCCCCCGCCCCCGCTATGGGCCTGGGCCCAGCCAGCAGGCATTGCCCACTGAGCTCCGAGCTCCAAGGACGGCTCGAGAGGAAAATCCACAGTGGATTAGGAAGCACAGGCCCCTCGGCCTCCCACCACCGTGCCCTCCCGAGGTCTCAGCTGCCTGGGGCCTTGTTCTCCAACATCGATGTTCTCCACACTCTGACCATCCTCTCCCAAGTGTCACTCTGAGACCATGAACCACAGATGACACAGAGGAGTGCCACAGCTCTGAGAGTCCTATGTCTGTGCCTGGTTCCCTGGTGATCTCTAAATGTGCATCTGACAGCTCTGAGCTCCCTCCTCTCCCCTGCTTGGGGCTCACAGACCTGCTGGACTTGAACTTGAGAACTGGATGAGGTGGTTTAGGCCTTGGCTACTTCTCCTGATTACAGACCTCCAGAGGAAAAGGTAAACCTTACCTGCAGAGTGGCAGTGTCCTTACTCCTTACATGGCCCTGCTGGACAGGGGTGGATGGAGGGGAGGCCTTGACACCAGGTTGAAATAGGAGGCCGATGGTTTCCACAGGGAGGAGAGAGAAGTCCCTCCTGGGCCACCACACTCCTTTGTAAGGACAGAAGCTGAGGCTGAAAGAGCATTTCAGGGGGCTCAGCTGTGGCCCTAGGGGGACACTGGCCCCCCAACCCCCTGACATCCCTGCCTGAGCCCTGAGCAGGAATGTCAAAGCAGAGCCTTCACCCTCATCACCCAAAAAGAACGTGTGTGAGAAGTGATCGTTTGTCACCGAGATGGGGTGTATGATATGAACCATAGCAAACACCGTAATGACTAATTTCAAACATTTATTACAATTCTTGAGAGACTTGAAAGCTGTCCCCGCTCTTGATTTTAATAAATGCAGTCTTGAAGCAGCCGCTTATCAAAGTGACACAAATTGTGTGGTAAATAGATTACGGCACAGCTGAAATACTGGAAAATGAGATCAGAAATGCCCCTTTTCCTCCATTTAAAACTCCCCGAGATCTTTCATCCTGAGCCACACAGCACGACGACCGTGGGGAGCTTGGAGGTGGGAGGATTAGGCCCAGCGGAGCCTAATGGGGCCCTGGGCACCGTCTGCCCCATCTCGCCTCCTGGGAAGCAGAAGGAAGCTGGCTCTGGGATGGGGACTGAGGCTGGAAGGAGATGCTGGTGAGGGGGCTGTGGGCATTGAGCCCATCCCAGGGAAGCCTTGCTAATGAACCCGCCAGTCTTTCATGTCTCCAAAAGACAGGTTCAAGCACTAGCCCCTCTCACCTTGTTCACAGTTGGGCTCTGAGCATCTCTCCCTCCGCCACTCTCTGGTGCACCTGCTGGGTGGCGGGCAGCACGCTGGGGGAGGCGCCACTGAGGGTGAAGGGAGCATGTTGCCGTCAAAGGGCTTTCAGTCCAGAGCAGGAGGCCACCATGTGTACACTGACACGAGACCTCAGAAGCCACGCCAGGCTGGACCAGCCTAGATGACCATGCGGGAGGTAGCAGGAGATCCCAGGCAGCTGACCCAGCATTATGGGATATCCCCTGCCCAGATGGTCAGCTCAGAATTCTAGGCGCTCGAGGCCAGGCTGCCTCTCTCTGCCTCTGAGGACAGAATGACCAGAGGAAAGTCACATCTATCCTAAAAGGGCAAGGACCCTCAAACCAAGGAGTGGGTGGAAGTAGCCAGGGACACAGTAGTTCCCTGCTAAGTGGATGTGATGGTAAGAATCAGTCCTGTGGGCTGTCCTTGTGAAAAGGCACATACATGTGCTCCGGAGAGACGTGGGCAGCCTTGCCCAGAAGGACAGCATTAGCTGGGCAGTTTCAGGGATAGCCCCGGCTCCTCGGGAACCTCCGTCACAGAGTTACGGGTGCGGTGTTTCAGAGCCCCATTGGTAACTAACTGCCAGAGTGACTAGACATGTGCCATATATCAATGCCAATTAATATTCAAGGAAAAGGCACATTTGATCTCTCTACAAGCAGCCTTGTTCTTAAGTCTCCTCCCTGCCCTGCCCTGGTGGGGGACACTTGCTTTGCAGCAGCCACTACTAAGGGACTTAATAGTTCGTGACACCATGTACTGAAGCCGTAACTCCCTGCTCCTCGGACCACCCCACGGCCTCTTGATCATTCCCTGCACAGTGTCAACCTGCGCTGTTCTCACTGGCAGGGGACGTTGGGGGTGGAGGGGCTGCTGCAAGCTTGCCTGGGGTAGGATGACAGAGGAGTAATTCCTATCTCTTTTATTTTTTAAAAAATAGGCATTGAATTAATAAATTAAATCATTTATATATTTAAATCGAAGTTAATAGAAATTACATTTTATTATTTATTAAATATGAATCATTCATTAGGTTATTCAAATTAAACATCAAACCTCTACCAAATTAAATTTAAATAATTAAGTGTATTATTAGTGAAGCAAGATTGCCAGGATCAGGGTAGGAGGAAACGCCTTCCAGAAACTATTTTTTTAGTCAAAATAGCAAAGGACCTTATTATGATGTTCTTTGTGTAACATGTGAAAGGAAGGTTGGGGAGGTCGAAGGATTTGACCTTGAACACACAGGTAATGTGGTTCTGAGCTGGGATTCTAATCAGGATCTGCTTATTTCCACGATCTGAGCCAGTGGTTGAACCTGCAAAGCACATTTGCTCTTTAGGATGTGAAGACAGATGATTGTCAGGCGGAGTAAGAGAGGCTGCAGGAAGAGGTTTAACTTGTTGGAGGGGAGGAGGGGAGGAAATGGGTCTCTGCCCAAAACAGCTCACCCAGCTGGGCGCGCGGGGGTTGGGCAGAGACGGACCACACCGTCTCAGGTGGAAGGAGATGCTGGTGAGGGCGCAGACCTGGCATACCATCTCAGAGCTGGGGTCTCCCCAGGGGGCTCATTGCCCTCTGTGCCTGCATTGAGGTGCATGGAGGCCCCCAAAAGGGTATGTTCACACCCTGCTCCTATGAAAAGGGTATGTTCACAACCTGATCCCAGAACCTATGAAAAAGTCCCTGTTCGGGAAAAGGGCCTTTGCAGATATAATGACGTCAAGGATCTCAGATGGGCTACCCCTGCGTTATCCAGATGGGCCCCAAACCAAGGGCAGGTGTCCTTAGCAGAAACAGAAGAGGAGACAGAGAAATGAGAAGGCCGAGGAGAGAGGCAGAGTTCAGAGTGCTACGGCCGCGGGCCCCGATGCAGGCGGCCCCCAGGACAGCCAAAGAACAGAACCTCCCCCAGAACCTCTGGAGCTGCACAGCCCTGCCCATAGAGCATCTCAGAACCGCAAGAGCAGGCTATTGTTTTCAGCCTAGCAGCCTGTGGTCCTTTGTTTCAGCAGCCCCAGGAAACCAGTACGACTCCAAAGGACTGGCCTGTCCTCCCTCCATGGGGATGGCATGGAAAGATGCTGCAGGCAAGGGCTGCCCCCCACCCAGTCACACTGGGCCCTGCCTGGCCCCTCCTCGGCACAAGGACCTATGCTTGGGGGCACTCATGACCCAGTCTGCTGTGAGGGAGGGAAGACCCCGACTCCAGAGGAGGGAGACGCTCTCTCCGCTGTGTGGACTAGGGGGCACTGGGCAGCCTGTGGCAGTGAGGATGGGTACAGATAGGCTCTGGGTTTTTAGACATTCTGTGTGCGGAAAGGTAGACTTACAAGGACATGTGGTGGTTGTGGTTAATTTCAGTGTAAGTCTTTACTTTATAACCAGTACCTTCTGCATAGAAAACCCCTTGGACCATCCAAGCATCGACAGAGCAGATACCTTTCACCCCTTTGGGGGTGAGTCTCCAGCTGTGCCCTTGGCTCGAAAGCTCAATCTGCTCTAGGTGAAGCCACCGAGCCACGTGCCCCCTCTCCTCCTCCCCATCCCCCCTGGCCTCCAGGCTGTAGGGTCCCCCCCTCTGCCCTCCACCTCTGAGGCCACTCCTTTGCTCAAAACGCTCCACATCCTCACTACCGACCAAACCAAGCACACGCTCGGCCACCTGAAATCTGAGGCTGTGCCTGGGTGGCCTCAGCGACCTTTCTGGCTGTTCTCCAGCAGCTCCCTTGTGGACTCTGAGCTCCAGCACGGCCTGGACTAAGGACTGGCCTCAACCATTGGCTTTCAACTTCTCTTTGGCTGCCACATCTAATCAAATAGTGTCTATGTGATGGATGAAAGGCCCATCGTCCTCCCTGTGGGCCCGGCCTCCCCCACCAACCCAGCTTCACAGAGAGGGTTTCGTCTCTGCGGCCCCCTTCCTGCGTCCACATCCACGCTGGCTCCTGGAGTGTGTCCCCTGCTGGTGCCCGGCCCCTGGGGGATGGGACAGTGGGGAAGAGGAGGAGAAGAGAGAGCCGGGCCAGAACGGAGGGAGAGGAGGACAGAAAGGGGTTCTCATCTACGGAGTCGGTCCCTGAGCTTCTGCTTATTGTGGAGAATCTAGGTCATTGTTGAAGTGAAAAAAGAAAGTAAGACAGAAACTGTAGAAAGAGGAGGGAGAGAGAGAGAGACTGCTGCCTGGACAGGGGTGAGAAGCTCGGGGTCAGGGTTCTCCTGAGAGAGCTGTATGTGTGAGGAGCTGGCTCAGGTGGGCGTGAGCCTGGTGCAGCTGGGAGCAGTGGGGCTAGGAGAGGCTGGATCTCGGGCAGGGCTGAGGCAACCCTCTCAATGGTCTTGACACAGAAATTCTTTTTTTGTTGTTGTTTGTTTGTTTGAAAAAAGTAGCTGGGACTACAGGTGCCCACCACAATGCCCGGCTATTTTGTTATTGTTGTCGTCATTTAGCAGGCCCAGGGCAGGTTCAAACCCACCAGCCTCGGTGCATGTGGCTAGTGCCCTAACCACTGAGCTATGGTGCTGAGTCACAGAAATTTTTCTCAGAAAAACCTCAAATTTTGCTGTTAAGGTCTCCAACCGATTGGAGCCTCACCCTTACTTTCCAGGGTCCTCTCTGTCACCTGGAGTCAGCTGGCTGTAGGTGTTGACGGCCTCTGCAACCTTCCTTCACAGCGACACCCACTGGGACGTGTGTTTCATCAGGCAGTGGGACGCTCCAGCTGGGCCAGGGTGGCTGGTGAGACTGAGCCTTGGGATGGGTAAGTTAGTGACAACTGGGCCAGCGAGGAAGGAAGTTGGGGTACAGTCTCCTTTCATGCTACCGGCTGTCAGGTCTGGCCTCATGGAGCGTCTGGCGGCCAGATTATGTTGCTGGAAGCTCAGACCTGCTCGGTTTGGAAGCAGCTGGCGTGGGTGGTCCAGCTCTGCTGCCCCCCTCTTGGCACCTCAACCTTCCTGACTCACACACCTCCCCAGCAAGCTGCCCACTGATCAGGGATCATCTTCCATTAGGTCAGGTCAGGGCTGGAAAGGCCGGCAGCCAAAGGGAAGCACCTGCACCCCTCTGCAAACCCAGCTTTGCAGAGGCGCTGAGTCCCCTCTAGTGCAGAGTGTGGGATTCAGGCTGGAGCACGTTTCCCCATAAACTGCAGAGCAGGGGAGGGAAGGACAACCACCCTCCCCCACTTCTGCCTGTGCCTCCAGGGTCTGCGTGGGAGCCCACCCCGGCCTGCACAACACCCCTGCCCTCAGCTCAGCCTGGGCAGCCCCGCGGGGTCAGTAAGGCTGATGTAGCAAAGACAGATCCAAAGCCCCTACCCCATCCCCCCAAGTAAATATGTTGCAGCCGCCAGTCTGGCATTAAAACATCCCCTATCACTTCCCGCCGAGCAAATAATTCCTGCCGCAGTCTCAGGATTTGACAAGCAAAAGACACAGCCATTCGGCCATTCGGTGCAAGTGTCTGCGAGCTCTTCTTCAGCCCAGGTCCTCTCCTCCCTGCTTAATTTCCTCTCATTGGGAACCCCGTGGTTTCCTTCCCACCCCAAAGCAGTGCTGGGGGCCAGGCTTGGGCAGAGTCTTCAGAAGACTCTGGAATATTGATGGAGATGCTTAGGCTGGTACGTTGCCATGGCAACCTGTTCCACTGAGCAGGAGGCGGCTGTCAGGGCTCTGGGGTCTGCCGCGTGGTGCTGGAGGGGTGCATTGCTGATGATGATTCCCCAGGAATGTCTCCTTGGGAGGAGGGGCTGCCCAGCCAGTCTGGTACAGCCTGGATCTGTCCCCCCCCAGGTAGGATGCGAACTCTTCTGAGGTTAGAATCAACCAGAAGGAAGAAACTCAGGTTCGAAAAAGGCTCGAGCCACTTAAGAGGAAAGGGTGTTCCCCTGCCAGGCTCTGGAAACAGCCCCAGTCCCCAAGGATGTCAGAGGGCGCAGAGAGGCAGGGTCGGTCTACCTTACTCGACGTGGAGGGAGAAAGTCTCAGTCCTGACACGTCCAGACCGGCTCTTCCACCTGCTCTCCTACTAGGAGAGGAAGATGAGCACACTCGGAGCTGTCACCTGAGAGCTCCTGTCCCCTGCCAGAGGCAGCCAGGCACTCTCCGGGCAGCACCACTCTCCCTCTGGTCCTCTTTGCTCCCTGGGCCCGTCCTGGCTGTTGCCCTGATAAGAGCTGGTACCGAGACTTGCCTCAGCTGGGTCCAGGCGTGTGGGAGGAAGGGGAACGGCGGGAAGGGGAGGGGAGGGGATGTAGCATCCTCTGGCAGGATAGACGCCACTTGCCTCCGACCCTGGTGAGGGCCCTTCCATGGTTTGGGGGAAAGGCCAGATTCCAGACTATAGAGCCCCTTCCTGGTCCAGCCCTGCTGACTTTAGCACTCTGCCTTCCATGTAACCCTCTCCCCTCTTCATTTCTAGAATGCTCTAACCACACTCACCCAACTTCCTGCGCTCCAGCCTCCAGGCCTTTGCACAGGGCTCCTCTCTTCCCAGGACACGCTCCCTCTCCGGCCCCAGGTCTCAGTTTAAACCACACTTGTGAGAAACTCCTCTGGTCTGGATAGGAACAGAACCAGGTTGAACAATGACTCCCAAAATTCATGCCTCACATGGTGATCTCCTTTAGAAATAGGGTCTGTGCAGGTGCAGTCAAAGACCCTCTCTTTTCAGAGGAGACCATAGTTGACAAGAGTGAGCCCTAAATTCAAAGACTTGGGGAGACACCCAAGGAAGGAGGCTGTGTGAAGATGCGCGGAGATGGCAGTGATATGGATCCTCCAGGAGCTGGAAGCGGAAGGGGCTGTCCCTCCGAGCCTTTGGGGGGAACGAGGTCCTGCTCACACAGGACGCCCTCCAGGCTCCAGACAGTTGAGAGAATACATTTCCATTGTTCGAAGGCATCTAATTGTGTTAATTCACAACAGCAGCCAGGAAACTCACACAAGGTCCCCTTTAGGAGGCCCACAGGTTCCAAGGTAAGTGTTTGTCACAGAGGCAGCCACATAGATGGCCTGTGAGGTGGCCCTTCTGGGGCAGTCTGTGCTCTGAGCTCCTCCTTCCAGAGTCCCAGACTCTATTAGAGTGCACCTCCTGGGAGATCCTCTGAACTCCAGGCTGCATCCTCCCCTTCTGCCCCACACAGGTGTCATCCCACCCAAACCCCCTTATCCTCAGATGGGTGCTGTATGCAGCTGGGGCTGGCACCTGGCCCTCCCAGAGCCTCAGCTCCCTCGTCTGTAACTTGGGGCACAGCCCAGCACGAGGCAGCTGCCCTCACCAGCACGGCCGGTGTTGCTATAGCGCTTACCAAGCTATATTCCGATCGTGGTTACTTTCATTTGTCTCTCCCAGGATTGCAGCTTTTTGTAGGCAGGGACTGTTTCTATCCATGACTTCTGCAAAATGGAGTCTTGATCACTGTTTGGGATGGTGGATGATAATTCATCCTCCAGGCAGCTATCAGGAGTGAGATGAATGTGACCCCAAAGGAGACAGGGGGTTATAAGGTCACAAAAGCAATTACAGATGGTGAGGAGATGGAGCCCTTCTTGGTGTCAACAGGACTTAAGTCTTAGTTACAAATATCTTGATTCCAAAGATGTCTTCTCAGTCTTCCAAGTTCAGCCATCCCAGGTCAGGCCCTGAATGTCTCTGGTCTGTCCTGGGGCTACCTCAGCCTCTGCTGAGCACCCTGGTACCCGAGGAGGGAGGCCCCACCTCTGCCTCTGTCACAGGCAGCCTGCCCATCCCTCCTGCCTGCAGACTGGTCATGTCTCTCTCAACCAGCCCCCACCTTTTGCCTCTTGTGCTGGTGGGAACCTCTCCAGAGATAGGCTCACCCTACCCAACCCCTGGGCCACATCGTCAGCCCTTGGCCTGACACTGGTGAGCCGAGGAGTGGGTAGGCATGCAAGAGATGGCACCTCCGTAGTGGGTTGAGTGGAAGGCCCCAAGATGCGTCCACGTGGAACTGTGAATATGAATTTATTTGGCAAAAGAGTCTTTGCAAGTATAATTACAGTAAGGATCTTGAGATGAGATTATCTCAGATTATCCAGGTGAACCCCAAATCCAATGACAAGTGTCCTTGTGAGCAAAAGCCAGAAGATGGGAGACTCAGAGCAAGAGCCTGGGGCCCGAAGCTGGAGGCGATAAGGCAGGATTTCCACTAGAGCCTTGAGAGCAGGCAGGTGTGACGCAGGGACTCTAGACTTTCGGCCTCCAAAACTGTGAGAATTAATTTCTCTTATGTAAGCCATGCCATGTGGAGGGTTTTGTTACAGAAGGCAATAATTATATCACTGAACAATCAACTGAGGACGGTCATATATTGGCACTTCCCTCTTCCTGGGGGACAACTTGGCAGGATCTGTCAGTGACTCAAATCCGTGTCCTTCCCAGTTTCCAGGCCTTTGCGTGTGCTGTGCCCTTCACTGGAACCCTGTTCCCCTCGTCACCTTCGCGTCTTAGCCTGGCACCTCCACATTGAAGAAGCGTGTCAAGACTTTCTCATTGGAGCAAAGACAGTGCAGACCTAGAGGGAGCACACTTTAGCACTGCTAACCTATGCATCTTGCAACGAGGACATATCTTATTTTAATTTAGCAGCATCTTTTCTTTTTTCGGTGCTACATAAAGTGATAATACATTGTGTAACGAGTTATATTGGAGTTTTTGAAATGCTAAGGATGTGCATTGTGGCGCAGTCATAATACAGCAAGATCAGAAGTAAATGACCATTAATAAGACAATGGCACAGTTCACAGTGGTGCACCTATTCTATGGAACACCACTCAGAGGCTGAAACAAGTCTGCACTGACCTGGAAAGCTGAATGCGGAGGCCGGCCCAGAGTCGGGAAGGGCCGGCGTCCCCGTGCACAGTCTTCCAGGCAGGAGACTTCGCCCTTAGTCAGGGAAGGTCAGGTCTCCAAGTGATTGGATGAGGCTCACCCACGTTAGTCCATTTGGGAGGTTATTAAAAAAAACCTGAGTGGGTTATTAACAACAGAAATTTATTCCTCATTGTCCTGGAGGCTCTAAGTTCAAGAGTAGGTGTGAGCCTGGTGGAGCTGTGGCCAGGGCCTGCTTCCAGGTTGCCAACTTCTTGCTGTGTCCTCAGTGGCAGAAGGGTGAAGGATCTCTCTGGGGGATTTTCTATAGGAGCACTAATGCCATTTATGGGGGCTCCCCTCTTGTGACCTAATAACTTCCCAAGGGACACACTTCCTAATAGCATCACCTCAGGGGTGATTTTCAATATATGAATCTTGGAAGGGACACATTCAGTCTGTTGCATGGGGTAATCTGCTTTGTTCAGTCTGTGAATTTAAATATTAACCTCAGTAGGGAGGGGAAAAATATTAATTTCATCTTAAAATACCCTCATAGAAACAACCAGAATAATATCCGAGCAAGTATCTGGGCTCCCAGGGGGTCGGTCAAGCTGATCCATGAAATAACCATTCACATGGGGCTTATTAGTGAGGCACATCACAGCTACCTAGTACTCAATCGTTAGCATTAGCAATTACCAAGAGAAGTATTCTAACTACAGACACACTGGAGGGACCTTTGGCATCTTCCTAAGGGTTGTGACCTGCACCCCCTGTTTTGCACCAAAAGGCCCTTACCCAGAAGATAAGCAGGGAGCTGAGAGCCCTGAAGATGGTTTTCACAGCCTCTCCAGGGCTGTGCCTGGGCTTTGAGGAGTCACCTTGGAGAATCAAAGTGCATGTGCCTGGAGCAACGTGGGACCACTGCAGGAGAAAGCTGCAGGTGTGGGGGCCTCGCCGGGGGCTCTGGTGGTCTTCACTGTGTGACCGTCCCTCTCCATCTGCCCTGCATGCTTTCCATGTCCCTGGGAGCCAGGCAGCTGCCACCCCAACAGTGCATAGCTTCAGCACCCTTGGCACTTCCTCTGTCCTACCCAGGGTCAGACAAATCTTTTCCCCTCTTAACTCAACATAGAGAGGTTAGAGTTAGCCCCACCACCGTCACTGCCATCACCAGCAACAACTCTGGACTAAACTGGGGGGACAGATACAAACACAAACTTGCTGGGAGTGAGAGACACAACGCACCATTTCATTCCTTCAGACCAACCTGAAATCTACCCAGGGGTGACTTAAGTGGAAGAACCGAGGTCTTTCTCACCGCCCCCCCCAGGGGAAGGATTCTGCCTGAGAAGCCCATATTGGGGCCATGTGCAAATCTTGCCTCCCCTCCTTCACCACCTCACTCACTCCCAGGGAGTTCCCTGGCCCTGCCCCACCTCTGGCTGAGGGCAGAGGCTGTGATCACATCTCGATGAGTAGATGAGTCGGCTTTCCCAAGCACAGGAGATCCCATGCCTTGACTGTGGTCATGGTTACACAGCTGTCACCTTAATCAAAACTCACAGAAATGTTATCTAAAAAGAGTGAATTTTACTGTGTGTAAATGATACCTCAATGAACATGACTTCAAAAAAAATAACAAGATGATCTGAATTAAAAGGAGATACTCCATTCTTTGCATAGGATAACACTATAATCAATGTCTAATGAATTAATGTATAAATGTATGTATCAATCTAAATTAACATATAAGGGGAGGGGTGGGGGGAGGATGGGTAGAGGGAGGGCAATTAGTGGGAACACACCTACGGTGCATCTTAGCAGGGTACTGGCGAAACTTATTAAAGGTAGAGTATTAATGTCTTTATATAGTGATCAAGGAAATGCCAT